>JAQQZZ010075147.1:0-20650 GCA_030265115.1 Mopalia vespertina
TGTGTGTGGGGGGGGGGGGGGGCAGGGGGAGTCCCTCTTTGTAAAGCACATAAGATAAAATCTCATCCCGTGCATCTACGTTGATTAAAAATTATTTCTCATGCGGGTTTTGCGCTGCCTCCTAGTAAACACCTCACCGTGTCCATCCAGACTCACCCTCCAGACACGTGTCCCAATAACACATGCCTATTAATTTCAGTCCACAACTCGAGTTGTATATGTAGCTGACATCAGTGCTAGGACAGTACTCCGCAAAATTTCACTCGCAGTTTACATTAGCTGTCATAATGCAATACGCTAGAGGTTCGAAAGTGGAACTGTTCTTACAAATGAAAATCGAAATTTTGAAGAAGGCTGATTAAGACGGAGAATTCCTTCCTTCCCTTCGATAGCCTTAGAAAACATAATTTAAAGAAAGTATAGTTAAATTGGTTGGTGGTTTTTATAGGTTGTTAACGTCAATGAAAGACGTCTCCGTTGGGATTTTAGGCCCATTTTTTTAAAGATCATCTGTGACGACGTAGTTTATGTACTTTACTACGCTGGTGTCCTCAACTGAAATGAAGTTTGCCAGTTCGGCAACATAGGTTTTAATCAAGTCGATTTCTTCGGAATGTGAAAGACGTACATCTGTATTACAACTTTTCGTTTGTATATAGTTGGACTAGCTTTTGCGCCTCTGCCATATTACATTCTGGAGCGCACACCATCGCAAATTGTGTCTTTTTCGTCATCATGTGTATAAATGTGGATAACAATATGGTTCGGTAGATTAACTGATTACTGTTTTACGCCGTGGTTAAGGATAGTTCTCTTTTCTGACGGCAATATGTTCCAACAATAATTGACCATAAAATGTGAAGTGTTTTGATACTGTTGGAAAGTTAATCTTCCTCCAGTGCTACGTAAAGACAGCACTGCTCATTTCCAAACAAACAGCCTTTAGCCAGAGGGCCAATAGGGTTTGGTGTTAATGTCCAATATCATTTTAAAAATAAACTAACAATTACTAGCTTGGAGAGTTTGCAGAGTATGTTAATTCATGGCCGTTCATGGCGGGTGGTTGGAGGGAGCTACCTGTTGTCCGTTTGCTTTTCTGAGTCTTTGTATTGCTCTGTGAGTGTCCTGTATTTGTCCCGTGATGCGAGTGACGTAACCTTAAATACGGCGGTAAACCCCAATCAAACAAACAACCAATATAGTGTTGGTTTTTGGTCACCTCTCCGTCAACTCTGTTCGAGGATATTCATAGTGGTTTCTGTTTCCGCGGACCTTATGTGGGTCCATATGCCAACTGAAAGGTCGTGGGGTTTCCTCTCACACTTATGCTGGACAATGATCTGTAATTGGGATTTAATCATCTTGGTCTTACTTAGAATAAATCAATAACTGAATAAATCCAAGCCCTGACTAAATCATCGTGTACTTCCTGTCTATGAGATCACCTGTCCTCCCTTTCGCAACAGTTAAAGGGTTTGTTGGTTAGTTTCGTGCGGTTTGTTTGTTTGTTTGTTGATTGTGGCCGTACTTAAGGCTATTTCACTTACATGAAGGCTTGACAGCCTAGTGGGTGAAGGCAATCTCCCTCGAAAGACAACACAGGACGCAATTCAAATACATCACAAACAGATCGGTTTCATGTTGCCCTTAGCTTCAGGAACATGCAGGAGTACACCTCACAACCATCCACATGTTTAATTTGGGTTTAAGGTCAAACTCAGACGTATTATAGTGATTTGATGACGAATAATTTCACTCTGTCTGACTTATATACAGCGGAATACCGGAATGAAACCGCATGAAAATTAACTTCGTGTGGCAAAATGACCCGAACCTGTGAGGGGTACATTGTAGACGGATCAGTAGGCCAGCCTGCTAACCATTTGTACGCGGCCGCGAGCAACGTGACTGATAAAGAAGTTGTATTAACAAGTTGACCGGCCGTATTATTTGACTAGGACTATTACGGCGTTGTTTTGTTTGGTTACATTTATAAAGCCAATACACAATCAGATAATAGTCTTGAATATCAGAATCGCTCGTATTCAGTCCAATCAATGACATTACTAAACATAAACAGGCCCACGGCCGTGGCTTTATGGTTAGCGCATCTGCATACTTATCCTCCTTCGATGTACCGTCCAAGGGTTCGTCGGTTTCCAAACAGTGGCTGATTCCAGTACTGTTTTCTTGTTTCAATAACCAGGCTTACATTTTAAGAAAAATATTTCATTTTCTAAACAATTTTGTTTTAAACAAAAGGAGTTTAATCAATAAAACAGGTAAGATAGGTATAAAAGTTCAAAGGTAAGATTCAGTTCCCCGTAAAGCCGTTAACAATGTTTCCACATGCTGTCTACGTACGGGTTTCAATACATCACTATTGAAACAAAAAACAAAAGAAAATTAGTCTTAACGCTTGTGACAGGCAGTACGCGTGTCAAGGTACGGCACGGAGCTTGTGAAGCTTTCAGTCATTGTCTCTGGAAGAAAGGTCTCCTAGGTATATATTTCGTGTAACCCTTTCTGTCTATTAGGCTTAAAGCCTACTCCAATGTACCGAGTCCGTCTGTCGACCATCAGGTATATGAGTAAGTCACAGTGTGGCCCCAGCAATTGCGGGGAGCCGGGGGCTAACGAGCTTTCCCCACGCTTTTCCATCGTATTTAAGCAAGGAGCCGTGTGAAGTGGCCAATTCGTCTCCATATAAGTGAAATACCTTTGAGTACAACGTTAAACTCTAATCAAACAACAAACCATCTGATGGTCTTTGTGCGGATTCTGCTTTTCTGTAAGTATTGTTATGGTAGTGTCACGGAACGGTCTCGTTCTTTGTTGCGGGTTACCATCAATGACGGACACGGACGCCACTGGCTTCAATAATTATTTATTTCGCCCCATAACACAGGAATGGAGTCCCTGGATGGAAGTACAAGAGATAGAGTTAGTCACCCTATCAATGGCTATCCGAACTGCCACGGTACTTCCACAATACTGGTATTTATACCTTAGTGACATTTGCATACAAATACAATCATACAGACATCCAAATCAACAAACGTTACTGTCCTTGATGTCAGTCAACACGAAAATACACCGAGATTGTTAGAATGAATGACGAAGATGAATGGATAATGGAGAAAGAGCACACAGTGTATTTACGGATAATATATTCCCTGCGATAGTCGTTAAAACCGATTAGTGATATGTGCCAGCTAAAATAAGATTTTGTTGGCAGCCTTTCATATTTCCGCATTTCTGAGCACAAATATATTGTTTATTATCAAAATCTTGCTTCTGGTTTTGTGTTCATTGTGCCATGTTAACGGAGCTTCTTCCGAACTTAATAGGGATAGACTGTTTGGTCTGGTGGTATTTGGGGAGTCTATCTGATTGCCATACGTAATTATCGAATACTAACCGCATGATTACATCCCAATCTAAGACAGCGTGGAAAAGAAATTATGTGTCAGACCAATTATTGCTAAGGGTATTGAAATCTCTATAGCAATATGACATTTCTTCTCAATCACAAATAGCAATACAACAGAGATTTCAGACTTCCTCGGTGTTTGTATCAAACAAGTGTGGGTGCGAATCATAATTTTTGTTTCAAGACTTGGAGATTTACTAAATATCATTTCTAGCCCTTTCCTCTGTCTTCATATCTACATCAATAAATCATGAGAAATCAGCAAACACTGCCTTAACCTGACTTGTAAAGAAACAGTTTCCAGACACGGTTAGACAATGCTATCGACTACAATCCGCTTGGCTGCTCTTTCAATCCTCAGCAGTACTGGATATGAAAGGAATCGCACCGTGGATATTGAATTGTGACTTGATCAATACGAATTCTGTTCAACAGTGACTGGATAATTCGAAATACGAAGATCCCGTAAGAGAAGTCAACAAGAACAATCAATTCTTGTGGACCGGAAGCTCGTATAGTAAATGTTTACGTGGAGTTGTCCAGGAGTTCGTTTTTTAATTCATCTAATACATCACACGAATGAGTCTCACAGTATATCAAGAATTATGCTATTTAAGAATAAGTATATTCTTACCGCTAATCAAAACACTATATGATTGACGATCGTTGACCTGTATATATGCACTGCAGACATGGCGTGACCATTTTTTAGTCCAATTGGTATGCATGTAGTTATACATTTAAACTTTGCAAAGATAATAAACCCAGTTTTTATGGAAGGTAAATATTATGGCTAAATAAGTAACCATCGCCTTCAGCATTGGGATTTTCTCAGCACACCTAAGTCTATAAATTAATATAAAACACAGCTAATGAAATGTCAATGAATCCGTCCACTGATTTGCTCAAATTCATTACGTGGTGATATGGTAGTATGTAGGCCTACTGTCGGACATGAGGTCCAATACACAGTGTTATAGACCAATCACCCAAGGCTATTCCACAAAACTTTATAACCAATAACTGAAGGGCATTCCCTTCTCCGCCGAATACAAATTCTGATAAGCTGTTTAAATAAACTATAGAACATGATTCTGATGTCATTCATTCCAACCATACGTAAACAGTAAGAAAACGTCCATCCAAATTACAAAAACAAACTGCTACATTTTATGTTGCACTATTTAAACGTAAACGTGAGTCAATCGATTATAGCCTTGGTAATCCCACAAACTATTGTCCTAGGAAGATCAATATACAACAGGCCATCCATCTAAACATATTGTACGGCAATGGTTATATAATGAAATCTTAATAATAACAGAAAAAAGGGAAGATATAAAGGAGTTGGAATTTTTGTGGTTTTGACTCACTACGAAATTACATATTTCCGATACAATTTAAAACTACGATTGTTACAGTATTAAATGTTTCAAGTACATCTTTTTTGCGCCCTTTTGATCAAAATGAAATCATTACTGATTCATAATTTCAATCTTTATTGTGCGATGATGACATGCACCTTTTTAAAGGTAATAATATTCTTAATGAAATTTGATATTTTAGAATATGTTCCTTTATTATCTAATCTTTATTCCTTTGACACGAAAATAATGCTTTACAGATTATCACGATTAACATACTGTATTTTGGTTATACCCATATAACTCATTCAGATCGACATATATTGCTTTATCGATAAATTCAAATTTGCTGTGTATTTGAATAAAGGTAAAATTGCATGTAATTGCTTTCATCGTACGACGTCATACTTTGTACAGATAATTAGATGTTTACAGTTTCATATACGTAATTATTGTTATTTCAATTAAATACCTTTTTGCTCTTATTAGTCATGTTATCGCACAGCTTTATTGATTTCGTATATGTGCTGTGTATGTCTAAGATGGAAAAATAATACAAATAAATGGATAATATTTTTTGCAACTTAATGATACATTTTCTACATATATGTAAACATTGATTGGAATTTTACATTTCGCAATTTCCATCCAAAGAGGAAATTGAACAGCTTACCAATAAATGAATTACAGGACACAGTTTTGACATGAGAAAATGTCTATTTAAGGCACATTTTGTAAAATTTCAAGTGATATTGAATTGGAATTCGCTGATGTGAATGATTTAGTATAGTTCAAAACGGAATGGTTGTCTGCCCATTCCTCTGGTGAAATGTTAAATTATGGATTATACGGACATGTGTGTATGTGTATAATTTTGTCAATTTAATCGTCTATGCATGCTGTCAGCATATAAAGCTCTATCATAGTTTAAAGGGTATGTACGACACAGTGAACAGCTTTTATTGCAAATGGCAATGCCTTTATTTATTTCACTCTATGTCATCTGTACTACCAGCTACATCTCTCAACCGTCAAACGTCAATATTAGATCTTCAATTTGGAGTGTTTTTTGGTTTATAAATATTCATACCTTTGTTCATTTATTTCTTTTAAGCTTCTGTGAAAATCGACCTTTTATCGAGCCCATTACCCAAGAATTCCCTATGAATTATTCATTACAAAGAAAATGAAAGTATTTGCGAAGGATTGCGTCAGTAAGACATTTAAATTCTGAGCAATCAGATGGCAGTAAATAGCCACGTAAGGACATACTGGGATACATAACATTCATTTCACCGACTTCATCTCTCTCTCTCTCTTATGGTTGATATCATTTTGATGAAAGTTATATTTATTGCCCCCTTCCAAACTGTAGAATATAATAGAATTTACATAGTGGTATGTTGAGCATATTTGCATTCGTTCATGTTGCCAACTTTCTTTTTCTCTCTTATTATTCCTTTTTAAATGAAATAGTTATAATGTTTGCCCCATTCAAAACTATGGAATATGATAGGATTGACTTGGTTATATCTTGGACACATTTGCATAACATTAATTGCGTAGGTTGATTTATTCTAAACCCATACCGAATATCTTGTTTGCTACATATTTATCACATACTTTCGAAAGCATGTACATGATCATGACTTTCTCAGGAGACGTTTTGTGATCTATTTAGAGACTTGTCACAGGGAGTTTATCTAGAAAAAGAGATGATGCATAGGTTTTTAACAATCAACATCACTGTGTTAGATTAGAGAGATACAAGTTTGCTGGAAAAATAGCCATGGATTTTTTGTTTTCTTCATTTTTCTTCATCCATAGTGTTAATCGCTGTATTTATCAAATCAATTATGTAACGGATCTCTCCATATTGTAATCTTATAGTATATAGTCTTATAGCAAGAAGGCTGTTTCGTGCTTTTAAAAAGATCACTTCTAGTGTAGTGTATATAAACAAACCAATAATAGACTTATATTTTTTACTTTCATTGAACATCCTGGAAAAATGACAACATCACTGAAAATAATACTGGTCACTCCAGAACCACCTAGAAGATGTAAAAGACAACATGTTACATGTTACATAAAAACTGTTTGTATAAACACATACTGCTTGAACATCCAACCGTTCTGTAAATGAAAAATCAAAACTACAAAACAGACAAACACACTCCAATTTGTACATAGATACAAATAGACATACATAATTGAATTATGGGTCTAGAGAATTACCTACAGCATTATTTACATAAAGCATCTCCATGTTTAAAAGTCATGTCCTAATTATATAGCCGGTTAGATGTAAGTTCCGTTGTAAATATACGAAACAAGTGAATCAACACATGCCATTATTTTAGTACAAGGTTTCATACAGCATGAAAGTATGGCTCTAGATAATTATCGACAACATTCTTTACATTAAGCATGTACTTTGCCTCCGTGTTTAAACTGTTATTTCCCAATTATATGGCCCGGTAAGCTGAAAGCGCCGTTGTAAATATATCCTCTAACTTACTGTACATGAATGTCGCTGTTCACAGAGCGGACGATTCGGTTGGGGACGATCGAAGTGAACACCAATCAGAGTAAAGCTCAAGTAGTTCGTACATTATTACCATACGTATAATTGTCCTCGGCTATATCTAATCACGGCCCAATCCCCCGAATGCTTACTCAGTAATGAATAATGCATCGAGGCTGCAGATAATCACTGTGCGGGATAATGTGACACCTATGATATATATTACACTATGTATTCATGTCACATGACTTGTACTAGGGTGGTTATGATTTCCAGCTAACTCATGTATACGGTGTTAAAACAGTTTGATTAGCCCTTATTAATACCAGTATTTCCGTACCTTGTGTGGGATACTATTTGTATAATCCGGCAACGTTTATCCTAAGTTGTATTATAAATCTATCTTTATATGCTGACTGCTAAAACAAAGGTGCTGATTAAGCAGTAAGTGTTTTGTTATAAAGAACTTTATAATACACACGTGCATGTACTCATTTCAGTAACAATATCAACAAATATCAACATTTATAAAAGTGTCTCATACATATCATTAATGAACCAAAGAAAATCTGTATTGATATCATCAATAAACAATATACTATAACAAAAAATAATAATCAACAAAAAAGGAATTATTAACAAAAGTGGCCATGTACGAATATATTAAAATTTTAAAATATATTAATTTAAGCTATTAACACTACTAAATATTTACAACACTCTTCAGATATTAAATGTATTATTGATCCTCGCCGATTGAAAAGATACTGAAATGTAATGCAGATAAAAAAAATTTCAACAGTGGATATATAGATTTACAGAGTCTTTAAAAGTACGGCGTTGGTTTTCATTCAACAACAGAGAGTTCCAATAAAAGTCGTATTTGGACCCATTTCAGCATATAGACTAGCATAATCTCAAAAACATTGGAACGTGTACGTAAGTTAGATTGATACATTACGATCCTCAAATGTGTATTTTTAAAATGTTACACTTTTCGAGATTAAATGTTTTTTTGTTTTCCTAAAAATGTTTGATTTATTATTCATCTTGGTCTTAATAGAATATTACTCTGCGAATTTGAATACCACAAACACTGCTATTGTGAATAGTGGATATACACCATCACTTAAGTTGAAGCTCCGAGAGTTGCTTGTATATACTGTTGGTGCTCACAATTGAGGGTTTAATAATATCTGTCTCATTTAAACGAAAACAAGTGTGCTTGAACTAACATGTATTTTGTGACCAATGCTTCAATCCAATATTTATTATACATCTGATAAGAAATAGAGGGTAGATAATGATGCGTAACGCTCCCAGAAATAGTCATTGCTATGTCCACATAATGTGGGCGATATATAGAGATAGAGGACACGAGGTGAAGGATACATTCATTAAGAAGAGAGGATGCGGGACATAAGCTAGAGAACATGGGTTATAGTATATATAACACGAGATAAGGGACAGGAGTAAGAGGACGGGGACAACAGATAGACACGAGACAGAGGATATATGGCATTAGATGGGCAGGAAGAGGACAGAAGATAGGGGAAACTAGATACATGTAGAGAACACACAAGAAATTACACAAGCCATAGGACCATAGATAGAAAACTCAAGATAGTACTGATAGAGGCCATGAGATAAAGTATTAAAGATATTCAAAGCGAAGTGCATGCTAAGACAAGATAAAGAGGACATACATGTAGGACAGAAAACACGAGATGGAGTAGACGATATGGAAGTCACGACATAAAGGATAGAGGATACATGATAAAAAAAAAGAGATAATCAATAAAATAGAACAAGATAGAGGCCATGAGATAAAGTATTAAAGATATTCAAAGCGAAGTGCATGTTAAGACAAGATAAAGAGGACATACATGTAAGACAGAAAACACAAGATGGAGTAGATGATATGGAAGTCACGACATAAAGGATAGAGGATACATGATAAATAAAAGAGATAATCAATAAAATAGAACAAGTACAACACGTTCACCAAACCCATTAACCCCAATTAAGCCCAAATAATCCGGCCTATAAATGACATTGATCACTGCAAAACAACATTTGACACTTTTTTAGCAGACCAGATCGTCAACCACTAACTGAAATTAGAACTACCATTCCTACGTTTTATAGAAATTAATGGCCATGATTCAACTCCGCGTTGGGGATACACTTTATAAGAAGATATAAAAGAAAATCTATATTTATGGGACACAGATTCAGTTAAATTCTTAAAATAAGCATCAATCGGTGTTCTTGAACATATCTGAGTTAGCAATGAGCGAGATGGCAGCGAAAATCCGATAAGCATCTTACAACATGATCGATTGGGTCTCACTATAACACCAAAATTCATAGGCTATTTTGGGTAACCCGGATGTAAAATATTTCATGCGTTACAGATAGAAACGTTATCCCGATAAGCTTCGACGATTGATCAGCTGGGGTCCAGTATTTTTTAAATCACTATCCGTTTAAAGCTGAAGCCATATCACTTGTCAACAACCATACATATTGCCTAATACATTAATGGCACGCCTATAATTAGACACAGCGGACCAGTGAAGGCTATTGAACAGGATTTTACAGATCAAGTTTTTGATAAAGCCTGCCGCAGACGAGCAATTCTCCGTCGGCGACTAATTGCAAGAGTTTTCCGTCGGCGACAATCTTTGCCGCAGACGGAGCGATTCTGAGTCGGCGATCTTCCAAAGTCACCGGACATTTATACCACGTGTCTAACACTTTGCATGATTTTTTTCATTGAACACTGCATATAGGCCTTAAATTTAACTTTGATTTTTATCATTATAAGCACAAGCGACGGAGCTAGCTTATTATACATTCGTGAACATTTTTTAAATTTAAATCATGTGACTGTATCTCAGTTGCTGATTGGATGTGCAACTTGTGGCTGCGATTTTCCGTCGCATGTTTTCCGCACACGAAGAGATTAGTCGCCAACGAGTTGCAAGATATCAAACAAGTTTGATCCATTGCGACTAGTCGCCGACAGTGTCTAGTCGCGTCGCAAGCCTGCCTCACACGGAGCGATTTCCTTGAGATTTTTAGTCGCCTACGGAGAATTGCTCGTGTGCGGCGGGCTTAAGATTCTCATCGTTAACACTGTACACTAAAACTGTGACGCCTAATGGGCGTGTCCTGGAACCAACCCCTTAGGCAAAGAGGCAAGAACCATGCAAAATCCGAGGTTTATACTTCCATCAATTTGAGCAAAACCTGGGTATAAGATTAGCATTTTCTGGAAAAATAATAGGTTATATGTATGTATATATATATTTATATGAATAATAAAAAAAAAGTTCTTAAAACAGAATGGAAAACGTTACATATTTAACCAAATTAGTAAAGAAGTCTATGCTGGTTTGTAACCTTTCGTCATATCCACGGTGTTATATAATCTCCGGATTAAGGCTTCGGCATTCACACATTTCAATGATGTATTTTAGTTTCCATTGGATTTCATTCAAAATGCGACTCTATAATTGTGCATATATTCGAAATTTAGAATAAATGTGAAAAACGATAGCGCTCTCATATATATATAGTTATTATATATATAATGATACGTCTTTCTGTCGATCTTCAGATGAAGGGGGATCGTAATTTAGTTGAAAAGCTGTTCATGAAAAGAACCAGTCCCCGGATCTTGTTCACAAAAGGGCTCCAGGACAGCTCATTTATTATGGTACACACACAAAACTCATCCATTTTCATCAGAAACATTCGGAAAAATAGGTCACCAAACTACACGATGTCGGTTAATCTGTCAAGAAACATAATATTTCTTGGTATGTGTAAGAGGCGACATATGTCAATCAAGAAAGTAGTTTAATCAGAGTTTACCCGTTGAACAGAAAATATTGACAATCTTATTTTAATGTCAATACAAGAACAAATCAGATTCAATTAGATATTACACAATTCCATCATTCCACGCAAAACACAGTGTGTGTTATTGCTAACAAACCATAGATTGTCAACATCAGGTCAGACACACTTGTTAGAGAATCAGTGACATCAACGACGTGATCGACATTGAATCCAGCTGGTGGCAAAGAGTCGGTGAGCCCGTCAAACAAACAATGCGTGCAAGGTAAAGGCGTTTGTTAGACGTTGTAATTTAGGTCTAATTTCATGCCTTCTAAATGTCAAACACGACCAGTATCTACCAAGCAATATCTGTTAGTTTCCAGACAGGAACATCCTACACTTAGTCAAAAGGTTTACTTCCATGGACTGTCTTAAAAGCACCAGGTGGATCCAACGCAATGTCCTGTAGACCACAGTGAACTCACAAAAAATATTATTCACGAAATTTAGATCCCTGAAAAGTGTGAAATTTATACGACTTCCAATACACATTTGTTGACTGTGCCGACTATGCCGCTATTGGGCGACCATTCTACACTATTAAGCTTTACAACATTTCTGGCGAAGCTTTCAATAAGTTTATTAAACGGATCGGTGTTTATCGTACAATTTTCGTAATTCGCGTACAACACACTAATCAATCAATCATTCCACGAAACAGGGAAGCGCCATTTTGACAAATATATTATAATATAATTATATATCATCATATTTACGATGTACTTAACATATATACATTCTATAGCTATAGCTATAGCGAACCTCGAATATATAATTAGTTGATTGAAATCATTGGTTGATTATTTATTGGATTGGGACTAAACGTCGTACTCAAGGGTACAAATCATTGGTTGAATGATTGAATATTGATTAGTTTCCTGTGAATAGCTTTCATAGTATTGATATACATATGTAAGCAAGTACACAGAAGATGACACTAAAATTAATTAAGATATTAAATAGTGAATGTATACAGTACTAAAAGGGACCGTATATCATGCGGATATCTTTCATAAAGATTTTGCATTGCAATCAAATAAATAATTAACAAATAATAATATAAAAAAATGCGAAAATAGCTATGTATAAAAGAAGATAAACAAGACTTGATATTGAAATGAATTGTGTATTCATCTGGAGCGCGGGACCTCTCGGTATTGAGTATCGCATGTAATTCTGTGTACGGTCAGGCTCACTGGGACTTCTGTCCTTCAAGGTCATTCGATCTATGGAGATACCCGGAGGGGATCAATTTAAGGGCTGCTAGAGCTCATACTAACGCCATGCCGACAACTCAATAATTCACCTGAGATAAACGGGGATAAAATGCGCAGATCTAAAAAAAAAGAAAAAAACACCTACCGATAAGCTGCAAACACTATCATATGGTGTTAGTTGTGATCATCTACATGTACGTGGCTGTCAACAATATTTAACGTTTCTTCACGCTTACAAGTTTGATTTATCAAGGTTATTTTTTCAAGCATGCGACAACTGGCAGGGGTATTAACCAGAAATTGTGTTTGTTTGTTTTGTTTGATTGGCATTTAACGTCGTTCTCATCGGTATTTTACTTATATGAAGCCGGATTATCCACTTCACAATGTTCCATGCCAAATAACGGTGCAAAACCGGAGGAAACCTCGTAAAAACCACCCCCTGGATTGCCGTAGCCACATAGTGTGACCTGATGGTCGACAGAAGGACTCGATCCCGTAAACGGTACATAGAAATAGGATAGTAAGCGCACACGCTAGCCACTAAGCCACGGCCGCGGGCTCGGAAATGGTGACCTCAATGAATCTTACCATACACAAATAAACCCCAAGCATGCCCTATTCAACTAAAATAAAAGCAAATTTGGTTGAAAATATTTATTTGGTAACATTCTGACTTTATCCATTTAACGTTTGTACGAATAAATAACCGTGCCAGCATTAATTAAGCTTTTTGTGAACTTTGATTCTGATTGTTCCCATAAGAGAACAATTATTTGTTTTAAAAGTATATTTGTAATTTTTTCAAATATGAATAACTTTAAGACATGAATTCACTGAAATAAAAGGAAGTTGCAAAAAATTACACCCAGTTAACATATAAACCTATACTGGAGGCATCCACTAATTGGCCGTAGCTACAAGTATATCACAGTTAAACACAATTGCATCTGACATTTCATTAGATATTCATTTGTATTAAAAGTCGTAGGTTGTATCAAAGGCGTATCACAGCGGTAGCCCATTATAAAATATAATCGATTCTACTTCCAGCGTCGAGACATTAACTCTAAGATACACCCGGGTCATCTTGCTTTGCACTAATGTTATTTGCTGATTTGTGGCATACGTCGCCCCAAATATTGGCGGAAATTAAAACACGATGGCCTCGCATAGCGTACGAGAGTTGTGCTAGTCTCGTTCTACTTTATAAACTCTCGCGGGAATACGATTGAGTGGTAGCCATTACGCTGTCACGATGCGTTATTGTAACAGACGATATCCTCCCATGTGTGATTAATTGTGATTAAACATGCAGAACTAGTCAATTTAGGAAAACCTGAACAGCTCGGCACGAATGCAAACATAGTTCTGGGTATAATAATATACGTAAGACTTGGTTATTTGATTAGGGTTTAATGTCGTACTCATGGATATTTCGCTTAACAACGAAGTATCAATTCCAATCTTTTCGGCGCTTAAATATCTTGGGAACCTTAGAGAAAACCTAATAAAAACCATGCTCACGATTGCCGAAGCCCCATCGTACAACTCCAGGCCAGACATACTTGAACACGTGACAGGTACATCAAAGTAGGATTATAATATTAGACCGACAAACTAACCACTAAACCACGGTCTTTAAGACTGGCTATTTCGATATTAAATTAATTTACTAATTTATCGCTTCAACTTCGTCCGACGACTCAAATGGAGTCCTCGCCGTTGTTGAAGTAATTACCTTGCCGTGCACAGTCAGGTGAGGGAGCGGTTGAGAGGGACCTTCCTGTTGCCCTAGTGCTGTCAGAGCTAATGTCTGTCTATGATGTATTTGTATTATGTCTTGTGGTCGTCCGGTATTGCTTTTGGTGGTTGCCAGCGACATCAAGGTTGGTTTCTTTCAACCATTAGGCTTCGCGCCGCCATGTGTGTACCTTCTAATCAATGATCAAGTTTAATACCAATTCGAACACGCTTCCATGTGTTTAAGAGTTCCATTGCCATTTTACATTCCACAACATTAACTAGCATTTGAGTTGTACTTACTTATTTAATTCAATTCATGGCTATCTATTTTTGACGGACTTTTATCGATTTGTAAAAGATGCCAAAAACCCAAGCAACAGATACACGCATTAATATTTATGTTCGTTTTATTTATTTCCAAAGGACCCTTAATTCGATCCTAAAGCCAAACGGTCTGAATACAAACGAACTACAGGTGCCCGTTGTGAGTGCATTTGTACAGGTCAGTTACCATGCATCCGGATATTCTTAAACCTCATGTCAGGGTAAATTCCTTTAACGATATACCTTAATTTGGCCTCCGATGAATAATGCATAAGGATTTATTGGGTAATCGATTTGGTAATGCGCCAATCAGCTGACCTGTAGATTGTGTTCTGTCGGATATGTGTGTACCTTAGTGAACATGGAACTGTAGACCGCCCATGGGGTTCGAAATTGTATTCATTTGAAAATTCATTTTCTAATTTTTGGCTGTAGACCAACCTTGCGAATGTTACAGGCTCACATAATATGCTATATTCGTCAGCCAGAATGACCTGTACCAGCTTATAAGTCAATATTCTCTGCTTATAATCTGGACACCAGGGATCCATTCACTAATATCTTATATTGGAAGAGCAGTCAGACGGCTTGTAGCCGACAACATTGTCTAACCTTGTCTTGGAACTTTTCTCAGACAAGTCAAACATAAACACTGTTTGTCGATATCTTCTCAATGGTATCTTAAAGGCATAGCGAATGGAAATGTTATTCGGTAAATTAGTAAACTTAAATTTAAATTGGCTTTAAGGACAGGTGTACCAGTTAGGATAAAAGCTGTTAGAAAACGGGGACCTTTTTTGATCTGATTTTAATCTGATTGACATATTGGGAGTACCCATTTTATCCCGAATAAGCATGGTTTCAGGAGATGGAACACAGGCTCTGGCTTGACACTGCACAGAACATAGAGTGTTTTCAGTCGCTTTCCTCTGTGCTCTTCATATATTTTTTTTCAGGCATTTACTGCAAATAAAACTTTCGCCAAACTGCTTAAAGTGTTTGTTGTTGATACGTTATTTATAAACAAAAAGCCGTTGTACATGTACTTCTTGAGTAAACATTCAATAATATCGAAATGTGAACAGTTACGGTTGCAATTTCTAAACGTATTGGTTCCATTTTGACTGTAATGAATAATAATCTAATCGTAGTACATACTGAATTGACACTAGATTAACATTATTTCATAGTGTCCGTAATATGATTTCTGATCCATGATTTGGTCATAACCTATAATACGTGTATACAGAGATGAGGAACTGGAGTACTGTGATAAGATAAGGTGTTAATAATTCCATCTATGGAAAGTGTGGTGCATTGAAATGTGGTTTGTCTTAATAATCAATGAGTAGCAGTTGCTTAAATCATGAGCACAAATTGTGCACGGTCAACATTAACTAATTTAAGCTCCAGTAATTGCAAGGAATGAGGATGTTTAACTTGGTCTTACACGTTGCTTAATTCATTATATGACTACCGGCGATGCAGGTAACCGATTATTCGCCGATAAAACCAGCAATTACTATATTTGTTAATTGTTTAACGAGGATTTGGACCTTTACCGTGAAACCAATGACTATTATAGTTATAGCAGTCTACCAAGGCTGATTAATGCAGCCATAGTCTGCTATTAACCAAAATAACGCAGTATGTTTATAGAGTTGTTTTTGTTTCAAAGTGTGTTGACCTGTGGCCTCAACTGAGAGAAATAATTCTGATGGATAAGATTATAATGACCTGCAAATTTAACGCGAGAATTTAAAGAGGTATGACTTTCTATCGTACAATTCATTAATCATACCTGTATAAATGAATAATGTATGAGACTAATAGGTGATCGGGAAATGTTACACACAATAAATATGAAAGCAAAAAAAAAAGCATATTGATGTACAATCAATAGTCCTTGGATGAAGGAACACATGAATGACGTATGAACAAAATCTACATAAGCATGTATCATTTATGAGTGAAGTAGGAAGGTAGCGCAAGATGAGACATTTTGGAAAGGTTAGGTTAGCATGGCGTACCCATAACATATCGTACTGTTAATAAGCCAACTATGCTCTGAAAAGTTACAGCAATGTTTGAGATTTTAAGGATTCAAAACAATAGCTATCAATTGACCCTCAATACACGAACTGGGGTGTAAGATAAACGAACACAAGAAAAGCGAAAAGACTGACACTTTAAGGCTATTTTAATGTCTATTCCATCTACAAGTATATACAGTTATCAGCAGTGTGAAAAATACCCTAACTTATCAGCGGCTATCTCTGTGTACAAATTCATTCATAATAGCCACTGGTAAAATGCGAAGATTTGTCCAAGAACTGTTTGATTTATTGGTTGGTGTCTAGCGCCGTGCTTACTTCGGTTACCCGACGGAGATGTGTCGAACAATAATTACTGCTCTGAGACAACCATAAACGGGAAATGTTTTGCTTTGTTGATAACTAAAGTAAAATCAGTATTTCTATACTTCAAACATACTAGCCTCAGACAAAGGGCTACTAACTGTCGTCCTGTTATAGTTACTGACTAGTCTTTGAGCGAAATATAATGTCGAACCATTTCCACAATTTCGATTTCGAACCTCATACACTTAATGCAATCAACGATATAGAATACTGTGACAGAATTTAGTTTTTGCTGGACAGACTCCTGTCGGCCAAAAATATATGAAAATGGGAATGGTAAACACCTTCTTAAAGTTTTAATTTTGGCTTTATTTTTCTTATCGAAATTGTGTGAATTTTAGTCCCGTAAATAAGATATCATTTCCGCTGATAAAGAAGAACTGGCAGCTATTCTTGTAATATTTTCTCTTTGACGTAAATAGTCCACTTCTCACTGCATTCCCATCGGGCTTAATCTATTGAATGATGTATGAGGACAAATCAATCAACATGGTGCGTTAGCTTTCTGCGACACTCATGCGTTAATATCTTCATAATTCCTTTATTAATTCTTCCCTGGGCCCCTTAATCGCCAATAGAACAGATTGACATTAGCTATTAATATACAACTTCGTGCAAGGATCCGAATAACGACCCTGAAAAGCTTTGGAAGGACAGAGTGTTCATTAAACATTAATCTATTCGCCAAACTTTACCCATTTATCGGGTTGTTTCATTTTTACGTTACCCTTTGTTTTGTTTAAAAATGTTCTTTTAATAAAAACTAACTTTCTTAACTGTGCTTTATATTTGACCAACTATTTATATTCTTCTTAAATATATCATGGATACAAGATTGCTTTAGGTACACGTCACTGCAAGTACTCTCAACCAGTTAAATACTACTTTCTTTCTGAGAGACTTTGATTTTACGGTATTTGTAAACCATTCTGCATGCAGCTCGACTAAAAAATTATTAGTTCATCGCCCCACTTTTGTGGAAACTGTACCACAACACAACCAAATTTATGGTCAGTAAATACAAACTAACTGTTTTCTCGGCCGATTAACGAGCACCGGATACAGACTAGCAAAGTTATTTTTTGAATGGTCATAGTGGTGTTCGACTAATTCGTATTAGATTAGACCAAGGTTTTATTATCTTCGAGGAAACAGGTTTAAATGTGATGTTATGTGTAGTAAGTAATCAACGCGTCGTCCGATCATCGTTAATTGCACATATAAACGAACAGTTCAAAACATCGCACACAATCCACCTTAAAGGCTAACAAAACATAAATAAGCCGAACTGAAGAGAAAGGCTCAAAACGAGTTTTAGGACGTGAACCATGTGTTCTCGTATTCAATGCGATGCTAATTTTCCCAGATCAATTTCCACTGGACCTCTCTTAAAAAGAAACATGAGATGAGTTCAGACGTTTTAGTGAACTTGAGCAAGGAAAACAATTTTTGAGTAAATATTGCTACGTCAGCGATATTACTTTATTATAAATCATACATTCAAACAAAAACTTTAAAAAATCTGTCCAAGAGCTTTCGTTCTACCAAGGCCACAAGAGACGCTGTTCAAACATTTCAGTTTGAACAGCCAATCAATGTTATTAGCATCAACCATCAACAACCATTGGATCGGAGCCCGTTGTTCTGGCAAACCGTTTTGATGCCTTGGACGGGATGAAGACAGATATCAGGCCCCCTCCCTCTACATCTAGTCCTCCTCTGCCTTCTCGAGGGCGGTCAAATGGCGACCACCCTCGGTTAAAAGCTAACAGAACAGAACACATCCTGCGGTGACTCGCCAAAACCATAAACACGACATTGCTTTTTTGAGAATCTTAGTAAATAGCTATAATTAACATAGTTTTGAGCACAATATTTATATTTTTGGGATCCGAAACGAAACATTTAATAAATCGATATATTTGAATTTAATTAAGCCCATATGTATGTCCTTTTCGGTTCGTTTTGTTTCTCATTTTGATGTTTATTTCCACGGATACTACTGATCGCATTTGATCTTTAGTATAAAACCGTAGATAAAATAATTTAACTACATGTTTACGCCACAGCGTAGTTGAAATACCGTTGAATAGGGCGTAAACATCGATCAATCAAAGGGCCAGCATGCTCATTAGGCTTATGATTTGTAGTTTTCAGTTTTCCTAAAGAATATCAAATGAACTACAACAACTAATCAATGTTCCAGTGTTGGAAATTCATATCTATGTCATAAAAATGAGTCCGAAGCGGGTATTCGATTTCAGTGGGTCTCCTTAAAATTATGACCAGTTGAAGATATGTTGGACAGCTATGATGTAAACTGCTTCCATTTGATACCCTTATAGAAAATACTTTATGCTACTGCACGGCAAGATTCATTGGTTGGATTGACAGTGCTTCTCTAAAACAAATTTCGCGTAAAGATTAAGTCCATGACGCTTGTCAACAAACCTGATACGTATCGATTTAATATCGTAATACGCCCTGCCATCAACTGAGAAACAAATGAATTATTTGTTGTCTATCTGGTTATTATTCAACGATATTTTAACGATGTATACAGCATCGGTCTGTGGTGACATGCTATATTAATTATGTATCGATAACGTGATGCTAAACTTGTTACAAATGTCCGCAATATGCTAACATCAGTTTAATGTTTCGCTGTTATCCCACGTCATTGGGACTTTGCACACACTACCCAAACTATGGTCTAGAATAGTCAATCATCAACAGTTATTACATGTATACGTCTTAGAGCAAATGGAACTGTAGCTTTGTTGGCCTATTACTTCGCCAAAACACGCCAATGACATCCGTAAGCTATACTTACGATATTCATTGGGGTGTATTGGTGGACTAATAGGCCCTACAGAGCTAGTGGATCTGAATTTACGTCGAGAGGGGTGGTAATTTCATCAATAACATTATTTGATTCCACTGTTATGTAACATCTACATTAATATATAGCATCATAACCATTCAAATATTTGCGGGGAACTAAAATTCTCACAGAGGCGGTCCTACAGTACAGAATATAATAATTCAGATGGATCACAACTTTCTGATCTCAGAATGCAACAGGATAATTAAGTGATTGTAATTTGTTCATATTTGCCGGTGTGTGGCACAATCTATCAATTACGTCCTTGTTAATGAATGATGCATGTGAAATAGGTGACCAGGAAATAGTTCTGCAATAAATATTGAGAAACCCAAAGGAGAATTGGTTTTATATTAGCGTCGTAAGAATTTAATGATTTATGGAAAACGTATATAAGTATCATTGTTCAGGGAAGTAGTCTCGCTACGAATTGTTAAACTTAATAAAGAGGATGGAGCACAGTCTCTGTAAGTTGTGTATTGAAATATAGCTTCAAAAATCTTTCCTATGGAATAGTGCTTACATTATGTGATCTTACGTGAACATTAAAACTAGTTAGCCAACGCGTCAAACGGTAGAATAAAATATATCTAAAAAGAAAAATTAGATAGATCGAAACCAAACATGGCCGACAATTCCTGAATGTTTCTCTGTATGTGTCGCCTACCAGTTCTTCGTCGAGGACATGAACTGTAGATAGGCCTACACAAAACGGCAGTCAATTAGAAACAACTTTAAGACAAACGACCTGTATCAAATTCGTATTAAATATACAGACCCCCCCCCCCCCCCAAAAAAAAAACAAAAAACAAAAAACAAAAAACAT
>JAQQZZ010075158.1:0-20647 GCA_030265115.1 Mopalia vespertina
GAAAGCCTGGTTCTGGCATGTATATATATTGAATAAATGAAGAGAGAAAAATTTGCTTGCCTCCACCGGGATTCGAACCCGGGACCATTGTGTTACAGGTCCAACACTCTACCGACTGAGCTACAAAACTCGTAAAATGAAATACGTACAATGTGTTAATAATTGACTGCAGGTCTCCACAAACTTAAAATACAACAAGAAAAGAGTTTGTGTACAATTACTATTATAAAGAATTATAATCTTTTTAAAATTGCTACCAATTTCATGAAGTATTTAACACTTAAAATAAACCAAATTTTAACAAAAATGCAGGAAGTATCATAAAAACCCAAGTTTTACATCTATTTCAAGAAGTCTGTCAAATAAATCACATATACTAGTAACAATATCATTGGGATAAGGTGTCAAATTTCTCCAGAACAGAACAAGGTCACACATATCTCTCCAAAAGCCAAGTTCTGAATATCATCTCACCTTCCCCATGTCATGTTGACGTGTATATGTTAGATATCAAGTCGACATATAAACAGCAACAAGAAAATGACATAGGTGCGATGTAATTTAGGACTACATAGAGCTCATACATTATTTTTCAAATTTCTCCCAAAGATCTGGGATTTACTTAAACTATGGTTGCACAATATTGCAGCGGGTGGTAACAATTATAATGCTAATTAAAGACAGCATTACAAGCCTTGGAATATACTACCTTTAATCAGAGGACAAAATAAAAACACAAACACTGTTTATTAGACAAGTTGTACATTGAATAAAAAGCAAAGAAATTAGTAAAAATCACTTGCAATTGCCAGAAAAACTTCCATTTTACAGCTACAGTGAAAGTGTTCTTGAACCCGTGATCACCAGACGCAATACAAAGACATGGCAATCAGATCAGCTTAATATTGCCCCGTATGTAGCTTTGAAAGCACAAGAGCAACAGGTACCCTATACCCACATATAATTGCTCAATAGTTATATGCAATGTATGAAAAGGCAACATGATTGATAGACAAGTAGAGACAGAACTCTACATATATATTCAATGGAGACAATAGATTATACCTTCCATCAAACGCTGCAAATAAATTCAATAATGGACATGTAGATTCATGTTATCGCCTTGTAATTTCATTAAAATCTGAAAGTCTGGTTCATCACAAAAATGTTTTTGCTGTAGATACCCAAGGACAACATGTAGTAAAAAGTCACGAGAAATTTGTACAATTTCACTTCAGTGATAAACAAGAAAATGTAATACAATAACACTTAAGCTATAAACAAGAAAATACATGTATAAGAGACAGTTTTCCTTACATTTTAGATGTATACTATATCTCAATGGAGACTTCAGAAGTATCGTATTTCTTCAAACTATGTCAAAATTTTTGTACAACTTGCACCAATAATCAAAGCAAATAATTGTAAGGTTTGAGTTGGGTTTACCAGCAACTGATGGTTATTTAATCAAAAGATAAAAACATAAAAACAATTATTTTAAATTGTTTGTTGTTTGAAAGGGTTTAACTCGTCAGGGTATTTCACTGATAGGACAACAGATTGTCCACGTCTTACCGTGCCTTACTTTAATACGGTGGAAATCCAGAGGATAAGTCATCACAACAACCCCCATGATTGCCAAAGTCACATTGTGTGACATACACAAATACCAGAGGTCTTTCATTGTAGCATACACCACTGTACAACAAAAAAACATAATTTGTTTTGTTTGTCGATAGGGTTTTATAGCATAATTATTTGACTAACATGGCTTTGTCCGATTACAACCAGATCAAAACAACTCCCCAGTAGTGTAATATCAGTTTATATGTAGAGCTGTACAAATCCTATATCATAAGATACTGATTGGTGAACATAGAATGACCAGTCATATAAGTGAACATAGAATGACCAGTCATATAAGTGCACATCAAAACTTGGCAAAAGCCAATGATTTTATCTGACTCCCTGTGTAATGAGTCTTTGTATAGGAGGACTGAGACAGAGAAATTTCATGGAAGTAGAGCTTGATGATTCAAAGTCATGGTTTTTACAACATAATTATACAGAACCAAAATGAATGCAACAACAAATAATAAGATAAACACACTTATCAAATGATGGTGCAAATTGGAGAGCAAAACACCAGACAGAAAACATTTTAAAAAATGAATTTACAGAATTAAAAGAGTTTTCTTTATTAAAAAATGATTTCCACATTGAATGCATTGCAAGTAACTTCAAAATATGTACAAAATTCAAGCAAGCAACATTTTAAAAAGTAATCAAAAAATATTTTAATTTAATTCTGTAACAGTTTGATGATTAATCATAACACAGTTCAGTCAAATGTACACTACTTGTATGTATTTTTTTAAAAAGTATCACATTTTTTAAAATGGAATCACTCAATAAAATTCTTATATCAAACATGTATCAATATATAAACATTCATATCATAATTAAATATTTTAAAAAGGTGAACATTCGACCAAATAAATTGACATAAAAAGTGAAAAAGAGAACACATTTGAGACATTTTAAAAAATATATAAAAATGAACTGAATTTATTCTATTGGGCCAACATATTTTACTATTGTTGTATGAAGACTAAATATTTTCATTAATGACAATATTATTATTGACAATAATAGTGTCTATTATGATCTTTAATTGGGATTGAGGCTATATGATAGTGTTCCAATCTTTACAGTGAAAGAAGACAGCTTCAATGTCATGGGCAACTAATAACAACATGATGTAATGCAAGCACAAGAAATAATAAAAAAAGAAAGATTTTTGTTTGATTGGGGTTAGGGAATTTCACTTATATGACGTTGTGCCAGCCCAATGGGTGATGGAAACCACACTCGACACCACTGGCAACAAACAAAGACAAGACGGGACAAACACAGGACATTAACAGGACGTAATACAGACACCACAAACAGATCGGCTTCCTGTCCCCTTTAGCTCTGAGAGCACCAGGGCAACATGAAGCTCCCTCCAACCACCCGCCTGGCAAGAAAGACAAAGTTGGCAAATTACCAATGAGAGATGTGATATAAAGGAATAAGATTTATGTTGCCCCTTAAGCTTTAAGAGCACCAGGGCAACAGGAAGCTCCCTATAACCAGCATCAGTGGTCCTTACAAGCTTAGTATAAATACCTGAGACATTATAATATAGACTTTACCACACAACAAGTCATTAACAAGAAATGCCTGTAATTGTTACGGTCTCTAGATATATTCTATGTAATATGAGGCCCATATTGATGTTTAAAGACAGGTGTATAGCCAATCAAAAGGTCATATGTTCCGAAGAGAAGCTGAGATCACTGTGTCGTGGGTAACTGACAAGTATATATAAACTCTGATATTGCCACCATCCCCCTACATTATTTGTTCAATTGTTTAACTTGAGCAGGCTTCTATACGCAGGAGTGTGCTGTTGGGGAAATCGAACCAAATGGGGTATTCCCATGGTTATGCAAACTTATTTTAGAAGGACTGATTTATAGGTTTCCCAAATTGTTTGCAGTGTTCGTCTTAATGTGCATTTTGCTGATATTGACAAATATTGTCAATAAAAACATCAATGAAGTTTGTATTATAAGGACATTTTGCTTTATAAATGCACATTTATGTATTTAAAAAAGCAGTGGCAAATGCAAATGTTAGGTAATCTCACAAAACATTTGACATTTTTAACTTTTACAGCAACATTCCTTTATAAAATTGAAAACAGGGCCTTAATCACAAAGCTTCTTAAAGTTGAGAAAAACTTTGCGAATTTTAAAACATCCTTTGAATTACCACAATTCTTATAAGCTGTTTGTGGTGCAAAATAATAGATTCAGGTAAAACCTTGAACATGGAAACTTAGGTCAGATTGAAATTGTTTCATGAGAAATTAAAAAGCAGAAAATTGACTTAACATTTCTGAACTTTGAGAAATACTTATGTAGCTTTATGAATAATGGCCTAAGACCCAATGCATAAGCAATGTACAAAACAGACCTTCATTTAAATGTTGAAGTTTAATTACCCAACATACTCCAGTAAACAAGAGTTACTGCCCTTTTGTTCTTCAGACTAGTAAATAGTCTTTGTAACCTTTAAGCAGTTTGAGTTGTTTTTTCAGTTCATTTATAAAGACAGATGGCTGGACAACAAAGGAAATATTCATTCCAACTGCACCCAGCATAGGCTCTATCTGTAAAGAAAGAATAACATTAATCACAAGGTTTTAAATATAGTGTGAAAACATTTTGAACAGTTATTTTGCAAGATTTTTTAATCTCAGGGGCGAGGCTTATTTGGTATCTTAATCACGGTCCACAATGGCCAGTGAATAGGCACAACAGAATATGAGGTACATTACCATCTGTTTCTTCCCATTTTACCACAAGTATTTGGAATTCTTAAAATTTGACAGTGGCAATCAAAAGATGATATCGTAGTTCAAAATGGAGAGTTAAAATTTATATCAAATGGAATAAATTCACTTTATGCACACACAATGGGTATGTCTACCTCCTAATGACATACAGAATTGATTTCATTGGTAAATTAAATGTTTATTTTACCAGTAAGGCTACTAAATCTAAGCTTTGAGCTACACATCGAATTCTGATACATAGTGACTTCACAGTTTGGATCATTTAAACGCTGTAGCTACAATTTTACAACTATTTTGGAACTAAACTCAAGCGACCAAAACTCAAAAGTTTGAGCACAGGAGTTGACTGGAGTATACTTAAGTATTTATAACGTCCATTCCAGGTTACTATAAATATCGACTCTGATTTCAAAGCTCAAATTTAAATTACTATACCTCATTTTTCTTGAAAAATAAGTTGAGTGGTCTACTGTTGATCTCTGTGATAACCCAGCTACAGGAGCCTGTGTTATCAATGGTTTGAGCTCTTCCTGCTAGACCATGACTAGCCGACAGACCATTAGGGTCTACATAAATTATCTGTGGATAAGGAAAATCATAAACTGCTTATAACGATTACTTGTTTCACTTTGATTTCATTTGCTTTGAAGATTTCTCAAATAAAGCAGCTTTATGTTGCCCCTTTGCTCTTAAAATCACCAGGGCAACAGGTAGCTACGTGTGATGAATTTCACTTCTATCATACAGCAGTTTATCACCTTGTAAAAGCATGCCAATGAGCTATTTGTTTGATGGTTTAAGCTGAAAGCAATTTCTCTTAGAGTTTGTAACATAGTGAGGTCATGCTTTTAAAATACAAGAAATAACAACAGAAACTCCGCAGTGGCGTAATTGAGGTTGAGGACGGCTGCCATTCCATTCTATCTTCATGCTTGTTCACTCTGAGAGTTTCTGGGGCCTAGGCGGTCTTTGGACCATCGCCGTTTTGGCTGGGATAGATGGATAGTCTACCTCTACATGACCCACTCTTTGCTCAATTCCTGGCTAGGCCTTTGCTTCTCAGTATGCTTGGTACATCACCGAGACAAGTTATTATTAATACAAATGTTAACATTAAATCTGTCCATGATCATGACTGAAGTCCACTAATTGACTCCTCTCTCAAAATAAATTGGTCCAACTCCCCAGAGTTATTCGCCTGCTGTACTTTACTATCCAACAAAAGGCTAAAATGTCTTACCTCTGCTGTTCCACCATCCCTTTTCAGTCCTAAACTCTGACCAGGTGTAGTTCGTGTAATGGCGATTACTTTAGCATAAGGAGCTGTCTTTATTTCAAACACTAAATTCTCTGTCTGACATTGCTTGATGAATCTCTGAGCAGCTGAAGCACTGGAGATTGGCTCGTTGTTTATTGAAATCAGCCGATCCCCCAAATGTAAGTGGTAATGGAGTCTGGGATGGTTGTGTAATTTCCAACCTATAATCCTTAAAAAAACAAAAATCATAATGTACTGTCTAGTCAATTCTCAACAGTTTACCAAAGGAATCCAGCATCACAGAGATTGACATAACTGGATTATTTCAAGTAAGATAAAGATCCTTACAATTGAATGAAGGATTGATCAGTGTTTAATGCCACATTCAGCAGAATTTCAGCTGTGCTGTTGCGTGAATATTTTTTTACAATGTTCATGCATTTATTTACTCATCATTCCCAGCAGTAT
Source organism: Mopalia vespertina (assembly GCA_030265115.1). Taxonomy (NCBI): domain Eukaryota; kingdom Metazoa; phylum Mollusca; class Polyplacophora; order Chitonida; family Mopaliidae; genus Mopalia; species Mopalia vespertina. Next base: position 6,132 of record JAQQZZ010075158.1, read on the forward strand.
TTCTAGGTTTGTACATCAAAAAGAAAAACGAAATGAACTAAAAAGGACAGACATAAGTGTTAAAGAGTATGTCAATAAACCTTTTAACTAAAATAATAAAAGATTTTGAATGATAATTGGGCTAATCATCCCTATTACAAGAATTCTGTGTGCACTAGTTCTTCTTTAATAGTGATACAGATTTACTGCTTACTGACTGGAGAGCATTGATCCAACTGTTCTTAAGATTAATAACATATCGTAATTCTCAGCTTTTTGTTCTCAATAATTGGAAAGATTCTTACCAAACACATTCGTAAGCATTCACAAAGGCAATAGTTCCCAAACAGTCTTTTCTCCCTAACTCTACAGGAGTTGACAAAGGACTAGACACTTTCTGTCGAAATAGTTCTGCTTGTGAAAGCTTCAAGGGAACGACTGATTGAGCAGCAGTTCTATTGGACACATGCTGCATTAGGGACAGACTTCTGCGGGGTAGGGGTGGTAGAGCTGGTGCTCTGTCTTCTTCTTGATCTGGCGATTGAGATATGGGTTTCGTGCTTCGGGGACTCTGTCTGTTAATAGGCTGAGTGATTCTCAGAGGCACTGGTGGGGGAGATAATTCATCACAGACTGCTCCTTTAGTTTGACTTGTGTCAATGTTATTAAGCAAGAATTGGAGAAATGCGTCACTGGATTTCACAGAAGATACAGGTTCTGGGCACGCCTTTTCCTCAGAACTAGGTAGAGCTTTGTCAGAGATGGAGCAGAAATGAGGGGAAGCTACTGGCAGTACCGTATCATATGTAGCCAAAAAAGAATCAGAATCGGAATCAACATTGTTACTAGCACCGGATTCACCAGATTCTTGCAATTGCTTTAAGTCTAGTGTCCTTGTTTTGAGAACATTGTTATTTACTTCAGTTTTACATGCTGGTAAATGTCCTTTTGGCTCTACCAGTGATCTGGAAGAGGTTTCGGGCAATTTTATACTATCTAATATTGAACTCTTTGGAAAACTCTCCGCTTTTTGGGAAGATATTAAAGGGGACTGTTCTTTGTTATCACTAGGTAAACATGCAGTTTGACCGGTTGTAATGTCCAAGGCTTTTTTCTGCTCAGAAATAGAACTCTCTTTAGAGAAAACAGAATCCTCTAGTAGTTCCTTCTGGAAATTGCCTGGATCCTCCTGTAAACCATAAATAAATTCACCGGTTCCACTACTAGCACTGAAGGAGCTAGAACCATCTTCAAACAATTGTAGGAGTTCTCTAACATTTCTTTTCACTTCTTCATCATCAGGAAGGCATTCACTAAGTGTCCGTTGCTCGTCATTTTCCATTTCAGTGTGTACATGGCCATGTTTACTAGAATGTTTCACCATTGTCTTGCCAGTGGACACCTTGCTTGGTGCTAATACTTGATTAAAATTGAATGCTGACTTACGAATCTCACCTGTTAATGGCTTTAATATAGGAGACTTATGATTAACACTAACTGTATTTTCATACCGAACCATTTTCTGTGCAAATGCTACCTCATTGCTATTGCATATGGGCCCATTTGTAGCTTCAACTTTAGGATTTTCTTTATGCAAAAAAACAGGTGCATAATCGATAAGTGTTTCATATTCACCAGTATCGATTTCATCTGCACTAGAGTCGTCGTGAACTTTATTTGTATCTTTTATATTCTCTACAATGCAATTACCCAATTCATCACTTTGTAAAATGTTGTTTAGTTTTGAATTTCTGCTTGATGAGCGTTTAGGTATACTGTTATCCTTTTCAAAAACAACTAGAGATCCCCTCGTCACATTTGTATTGTTATTGTCATAGATTGAGGTTTCTACCTCTTCCCAAAATCCGTCAGACTCTTGAGAAGTATGTTTAGACAGATTATTCCCCAATTTGATTTCTTCTCCTAAAAGTATTACAGGAGCACTTTCTGCTTTACTAGATTTCTTCCTCCTTAGTACAACTTTTTCAGTATTTGGTTTAGAATTCAGTACTTCCGACGGACTGACAGCAATAGTCAGGGGTCTGGCAATTCTGTTATATGCCGGTACCAAAACCATTCCAGGTACCTCGGCAGTGTCATCCGCTAGGTCAGAGTTCACAGAGGAAAAGTCCCTGAAGGTAGAATGAACTCCATCAACTGAACTCCCAGATGGCTTCTTTTTATTTAAGAAAGGAGCTTCTGTATAAACATGTTCATCGTCTGGACCTCGTATCTGAAATAATCCAAGAGTTAATCCGAAAATTTTAATTTTAAAACTATTTTAAACATTGTACTGCTCGGAGACACTCAAAAAGACTGAATGCCATATATTTTAGTTTGAATAATGTACTCTAGGGTAAACTAATACAATATGACAGATTGTCTACTTCTTAATCTACCTTACTTAAATATAGAATAAAACGTCAAGAGACAACATCCCCCCACCTCCTCCCCCGCCGCATTATCAGAGTCAACTCAGAGTATCGCTTTACATACTTTGACATTAGCAATTTGACAATCTTTTACTGATTTGAGCTTCTATTACTCATCGGCTATCAGTGATTTGATCAGCTATCAGTGATTTGACAGGCTATCAGCGATTTGATTGGCTATCAGTGACTTGATCGGCTATCAGTGATTTGATCGGCTATTAGTGATTTGATCAGCTATCAGTTATTTGATCGGCTATCAGTGATTTGACCAGCTATCAGTGATTTGATCGGCTATCAGTGATTTGATCGGCTATCAGTGACTTGATCGGCTATCAGTGATTTGATCGGCTATTAGTGATTTGATCGGCTATCAGTGATTTGATCAGCTAATAGTGATTTGATTGGCTATCAGTGATTTGATCAGCTATCAGTGATTTGATTGACTTTCAGTGATTTGATCAGCTATCAGTGATTTGATCGGCTATCAGTGATTTGATCAGCTATCAGTGATTTGATCGGCTATTAGTGACTTGATTGGCTATTAGCGATTTTATCGGCTATAAGTGATTTGATCGGCTATCAGTGATTCGATCGGCTATCAGTGATTTGATCTGCTATCAGTGATTTGATCGGCTATAAGTGATTTGATCAGCTTTAAGAGATTTGATCGGCTATAAGTGATTTGATCAGCTATAAGTGATATGATCAGCTAACAGTGATTTTATAAGCTATAAGAGATTTGACCAGCTATCAGTGATTTGATCAGCTATCAGTGATTTGACCGGCTATCAGTGATTTGATAGGCTATCAGTGATTTGATCAGCTATCAATGATTAGATCGGCTATCCGTGATTTGATCGGCTATCAGTGATTTGACCGTCTATCAGTGATTTGATAGGCTATCAGTGATTTGATAGGCTATCAGTGATTTGATCGGCTATCAGTGATTTGACCGGCTATCAGTGATTTGATCAGCTATCAGTGATTTGACCGTCTATCAGTGATTTGATCGTCTATCAGTGATTTGACCGGCTATCAGTGATTTGATCAGCTATCATTGATTTGATTGGCTATCAGTGATTTGATTGGCTATCAGTGATTTGATCGGCTATCAGTGATTCGATCGGCTATCAGTGATTTGATTGGCTATCAGTGATTTGATCGGCTATCAGTGCATCGATCGGCTATCAGTGATTTGTTCAGCTATCAGTGATTTGATTGGCTATCAGTGATTTGATCAGCTAGATTGGCTATCAGTGATTTGACCGGCTATCAGTGATTTGATCGGCTATCAGTGATTTGATTGGCTATGAGTGATTTGATCGGCTATAAGTGATTTGATTGGCAATCAGTGATTTGATCAGCTAGATTGGCTATCAGTGATTTGACCGGCTATCAGTGATTTGACTGGCTATCAGTGATTTGATCGGCTATCAGTGATTTGATTGGCAATCAGTGATTTGATCAGCTAGATTGGCTATCAGTGATTTGACCGGCTATCAGTGATTTGATTGGCTATGACTCTATGAGTGATTTGATCGGCTATAAGTGATTTGACCAGCTATCAGTGATTTGATCAGCTATCAGTGATTTGATTGATAGATTTGACCAGCTATCAGTGATTTGATTGGCTATCAGTGATTTGACCGGCTATCAGTGATTTGATTGGCTATCAGTGATTTGATCAGCTATCAGTGATTTGATCAGCTATCAGTGATTTGACCGGCTATCAGTGATTTGATTGGCTATCAGTGATTTGATCGGCTATCAGTGATTTGATTGGCTATAAGTGATTTGATCAGCTATCAGTGATTTGACCGGCTATCAGTGATTTGACTGGCTAATCACGGCTATCAGTGATTTGACCAGCTATCTGATCTACTTGTGATTTGATCTGCTATTCGCGATCTTATCTACTAGTGATTTGATCTGCTATAGAGATCTGATATTGATAATAACAGATCTGAACAGGCTATGAGCTATTACTCATTTGGTCTGCTATTATAGATATGATCTGCTATTTAGAGATCTGATCTTGTTGTCATTTGATCTGCTATTTGCGATCTGATCTACATGTAATTGTGATTTGATCTGCTATTTGTGATTTGATCTACTTGTGATTTGATCTGCTATTCAGAGATGTGATCTGCTATTTAGAGATATTGATCTACTAGTGATCTGATATAAGCTACTGATTAGCTATATAGATCTACTCAGGTAGGCCTAATAAAGATCTTATATGCTATTAGTGATCACATCTGCTCTTGGGGTGTATTAGTGACTTAATCTACTATTAGGGATGTGATATTCTGTTAAAAGCTAATCAGCCTTTGGACCACAGTGCCCTGAAGCTTTGGACTTACTCGATCTAGATAACCGTAATGATGTAATGAAGTCTCCAGCTGATCACACCAGTCTATCAAATCAGTTCTGAAAACAGATATATGTATTTTACAGATAAATAAAATAAATATTGTACATGATCTTTTGTTTAATGTACTTCTGCAAAACATCACAAAAAGCTTATGGATATCTGTTGAAGGACTAGATTTTTTTTTAACCAAATTGCATAAGTTTCTAAGGGTACTGGTGAAGATAAATAGCCACTTTTTATAGGTCCCATGAAAGAAATTTATAGCATACCTGAGAATGAGCCATTTATTGAATATCGGTAATAACATGGGTAGTAAGAATGAGAGCAAAGGTTTTAAGTTATAACATGCCTCAAGTTCTAGTTGTCTGGATGTAGGAAAGTCTTATGCATGGAGTTAAGCTCAGGAGCTACTTACCTAGTCAGGGCAGTCAGTTCTATTGTCCGATCCTCTAGCACAATGCAGAAAGTGAAACTAGGATTACGATTGGCTAGGATATAGGTGATCTGTTGACATGATTTAAGATTGAAGCTGTTGATTGGCTGAGAGGTGACACTGCTTTCCTCATCATCATAATATTCCAGAAATGGTTGATTCCCATCTCGAAACAGAAACACAAACCATCGTCTTGGTTCTCTTCTCTACAATTTGGAAAAACAATCATTACCCTTCATTTGAGATTCATGGACTTTTCAGTAACATCACATAGATAAAATGTATTTGATGTCCTTTCAAAGTGCTACTTTCAGGAATACTGTGATGTCAGAGTACCTCCTTCCAGAATTGCATTACCTCCCTTGCCAACATTTCTAGAATCCCGTGGTTTTGTGTGTATGTGTGCTTACTTAGTGTTTAACACTGCATGAGGGAAGGATTTGTTTGTTTGATTAAGATTTTGCACTCTACTTAGGATTATGTCATTCACTCATACAACGATAATCCAGCCCAATATGTAAAAGACATCCCTGGCAACAAACATGACAGGACCAGGGCTCTCCACGGATACCACTCTCCTTCATTTAAATTTAGGTGAGCTGTGAAAAGTTTTTAATGTTAACTGGCTAAAATTGGCATTGCAATTTAATCGTACAGGGGATTAAGCTGTCACTCTCCTTATTGTCAACTTGGTTAAGGACAAGGTGAGTGAGTGATCACTAATAAGTTTGGTACCATGTGGCGCCACACATATTGTCCTTAATAGACAAAACTCAATTGGATGTGACATTGTGTGAAATGGAATACTTTTACTATTCTGATCATTAGGTTTCAATCTAACACCCAGAAACCAAATTTTGACTCAATTCAATACGACATCATGCCAGATGGAATATGTGTCAAGCTCAATCCCATATACAACATCTGTACATGAAATATGTGTCCCAAGCTTGGTCAGAATCTGACAAGCAGTTTTCAACTTAACAGAAATTAGGACTATGGCACCAAATGTAGACTTAGCACAAGGTGGTACCACTTCTGGGCGGGCATACCCAAACTCTATTATATGTAACCACTAGCAACATGGAACACTTTGACAAAGATTGATAAAAATTCAACAGCAAGATTTAAAGTTCACAGTTGGAAACCAAACTTTCCACTCAGGCACCAGATGGCAACAAGCGCCCCTTGTTGACAAATATATATACCAAACTCATTCTCATGCTACATTTTGCTACATGGGAGATTTGTACCAACTTTGGTAATAATCTGATAAACCATTTTCAAGATAATGACCGGAAATGAATAGCATATAATAAGGTTTGTAATCCAATGTATTATTTATTTTAATCATTTTATTGATTTTCTAGTTTTTTATGTGTTAATTTGGACATTGAACTGGAAGTATGATTTGACTGTATTTACGACTCCTATCTTTTTGAAATAGTTTACTTCAGTCTTCAGAGCAACTGAGCCAGTAAACTCAACCTAGTTATAACTCACAAATAAAGAGAATCGATTGGATTGTCTCCCTTTCTTCAGGTAGCCAGTCTTGATCACTACCTCCATTGTTTTGATGCCTTCATGTTGATTTCATTGTCTTATAGTAAAGCTGTTCATAATCGTCTTTCACAGTCTATAAGTTGAAGAACATGGTTGCCTGCAATAGAGTAGAATAGAAAATTAAATGAAAATATCATTTGCTAGGCTACATGTCATCGAGTGAAAATAGGTTACTTGGTCAATTAAACCTTTTCATAAATGTGTTTTTCTAGAATGTTAAAAGTTGTAAGTCTAAGAAATATAACCGTTAGAGGTTGCAATATGTAGAATGAATTATGACAAAATGGCTATAATTTCTGGAAGGAAAATAAATTAAAAAAACAACAGAAAAGCTTGTTTTGGGGGATTTTTTCCCCCAAAGACTGTTCTTTTAGACAAATATTTATAAGACACAATCTCTAAAAATTTGGTGTTTCTCCTTTTTATAAATTACCGATTCACACAAGTTAAAAGATAACATAATGTTTTTTTTTGTTTTTTTTCATTTTCCTTTTTTAACAATCAAAGATTGCAAGCTTTTTGTTAATTTATTCCACTCCAAACTATGGGCCATTATTGCAAATTTACAAGTAAATTTAAACTTAAAATTAAAACGAAAAGGTGACAACTAAGTCTCATTTTAACTACTTTAAACGAGTTGGCACATTCAACAACATTTACGGTACACTTAACAAGGTCTACTAACAATGCACCATAGGCTTATGTATGGTATTATTATAAATCACAAGGTATCTATTCAGTCATTTTTAAATTTTACCTGCATATTGTTAATTTGCATTGTATATATATTTTAGTAGGTGTTATTTATATATTAAAATGTATGTTACTATTCTATGTTATTTAATATTGTATTCTTTTGAAGTGTTTGACACATCTTGTATATAGTGTTTTGGGGGTCTGTATTGGGTGTTTGTACCTGTTGACCTTTTATGGCAAATTAAAAAGAAATTAATAAAAATTAAAAAAAAATGTATTTAGATAAATCAACCAAGCAGGTTTTAATTGATTGGTTGATTGATTGATTGATTGATTGATTGATTGGTGTTTAACGTCGTGCTTAAGGGTATTTCGCTTATATGACGGCGATGTAATCCAGCATTAATTGACATGAGCACAACCGAGATGTGAAGCGTTTCAATAATGTTGGAAATTTAATTTTCCTCCAATGCAAAGTAATGACTGCCACGGTTTTAATTTAATTGAATTCTATAAAACAAATACAGGACTCTCGACTACATTTATGCAAAATAAGCGAGCCAAACAACACCTATATACATTTACCAGAATTGTTGAACAATAAGTACTTTGCCAAAAATAATTTTTAATTAAGAACATTTACCATCCTGAACATTTATTTTCACTTATTTCAAGCTGCTAAAATGAAAAGTTACATGTACATGAAAAAAAGACATGAATTGATCGCAACAAGTGAAGTAGGCAGACCCGTATCATATTTTCTTTTTATTTCTGCATACCTAAAGCAAAGTGTTTTTACCTAAAATAAAAAATAAATAAAAAAATTGCTGGAGTGAAACTAAATTTAAATTAACATAACTTAATAATGGTTGAAGTGCATCTTAAACATTTAATTAAAAAGACCATTGTATACATTACAAGTAGATGTAAATATCGTCTCACCTTTCTGATTTTCTTGTAAAGATTGTTTTATATGTCCGAATGATAGCATGATAACAAGATATTGAAGAATTTTGTATTGAGGTCAAAGAAAGATAGCAGGCAATACTGTTCATTTTGTAACCATTAAGTACCTTGTAGCGTTTAATAACAGCCTCTGGTCTATACGCAATGTCATAGAGGTAAGACGGCGATGGTTTTAATCAAATGGCTACTATTATCAAGGAAATAACTTTTTCACAACTGACAACAATATAATTTATCGATACCGGACACAATATTTTTCAAAGCATAAGGTTATAACATCTCAGTAATAAGATAAGCGGAGAGCCAATCAGATGAACCGAGTAACACATAACATTCAATAATTATGGTCTCAACGACGTGTTGACTCGCAGCTCTTGTCTTACGAGGAAGCCGATCGCTTAATTTCGACGTGACAACCGAGAATAGTTATATAGGTATGCCTGAAGTAAATGTGAATCAAAATCGATACTTCCTAAACTTCAACAAAATTCAGGAACTTATTAAAGTTATGAGAAAGTGTAAACAAATCATAACAACTCAGGCTGGTGCGTTAGAGAGAATTGTCAACTGGCGACTGAACTCACCTGCGACTTCTGCCAACTATAAAAGTTTACTTCCTTGATTCGGCTTTGTTTGGAGGTCCGGAGTATGTGCCCTTAACATCACAGTTACCTCCCCTTGGCCAGAAAGCGTCGCACTGTTGGGTCCTGGGGTGGACATCAGACATCCGTGACCGAGTTTAAAAAATATATATATATTTAATATTCAAGTTTTTCTAGTTTAGCTAAAAAAACATAAGCTTATTTATATTTTCGTAGCTAATGGTAGTATAAATAAAACTATATTGTAAGGAATTTCCAATAAGTGCAGGGCTAATAATTTACTAAAATTACAAACATGGATTTACAAGAATATTTTGTTAAATAGTTTTACCGTAGGTTATATATCTAGGTTCGATTGTCACAATATTTATATTTTACCTTGAAATGTAGTGTAGGCCTTCAGATTTCCGACGATCGTATTTTGGTGCAATGAGGATTAACATGCAGGTACCTGTTTTGGGTGGGTTAAGGGGAAAGACAATTGTTTTTCGACCTAAACTTATTTTTTTTATTGCATATTTTCAACAAAAAAAATCCCATCTGTATTGCACTTGCAATCGAATTAGCATGACCGTTAATTAGTTATTTAACAGGCGCGACTGACGTCATTGTTCGAAAACACGGTCGATCACCAGTGTGTCCGTTTGCTTGTGTATGTATTGGAAGGCATCTGTAACAACACTGCGTATACACAAGCTTGGTCATCCAGGCGCAATGTTAATCTGTTGTATACATATCAAAATAACTCTTTGAGTAACACATAGGCTACGTTTAGCATGTTTTCAGCTGACATGCAGTTTTTAAAAATCCGGTTTTTAGTACCAGGTTGATGTCAAGCGGTTGTTTCGCTTGGGGACGGAACCCTCACTTTCGGCTTAATATGAAAGCATCCACCAGTGCAGGCAATAGCTGATAGTCACGACTAGATGATTTAACTACCGTGTTTTCGAACAATGACGCCAGTTCCGCTTTTTAAATTAACTAATTAACGGTTATGCTAATTCGATTGCAATTGCAATACAGATGGTTGTCTTTGAAAATATGCAATAAAAATGTAAAAGTCTAGGTCGAAGTGCGAGTGTTCGACTTTTGTCAGTCTGCGCTCAATGACCTATATATAACATAGGTCTTTGTCTGCGCTTTGCTTTGTTGTTCTTGTTAAATCTCGCTGCTGGGGATCATTTCCTGGTCAACTCTCTCGACTTGGGAGTGTGCCCTGCTGAGGCTAAACTTGCAAAGCATGTGGAATATATTCAAATCGTCATTACATTCGTCTTGGAAGTGTACTCAAGACGATAAGACACAAACAACGGTTGGATACGGTCCATTGCTGTGGGGAGAAATTATTTCTCAGTTTTTTTGATAAGTGGAACTCTTTTGTACATATCTAAAATAAAAGTTTATTTAACATAAGTGAAATTCCTTTTCACATATGTGAAAAAATGTGAGGTTTTTGTGTTTAATTTAACTTATGTGGAAAAGAATTTCACATATGTTGAAAATAATTCTACATATGTAAAATAATTTTTTATTTTACATATGTGAAATTGTTTTTCACATAAGTGAAAATCTTTTTCACATAAGTGAAAATCTTTTCAACAGAAGTAAATAAAGAATTTCACATATGTGAAAAAAATTGTACATAAGTCAAATAAAAGCAAAACTAATTCGACATATGTAGAATAAAGGTAGAAGGGATAAAACGGCTTGCCATAGGTATTTACATGGTTTTCTGGTGGATCCAACCACAATATATTAATCACGTGGTATTCATGTGGTTTGCTGTTGGCTCCACCAGTATACCACCAGTACACCACGTGGTTTCCATGTTGTGTGCCCGCTGGGATAGGCATATGCAGGGGCAATACGCCTTGTGCAACTGGCTAAAGAGTATTGTACGCCAAAGATTCTGTAAAGTGGTACCTTATAGGCCTACTAAATCTTAATTGCTAACGAAATTTGTGTACATACATAGATCTATGTAGTCTAACCGCAACTGATACATACAGTCATGATAGGCCTACATAACTATCCTACCTCCATAATCACACCTCAACTTCAGAACGCCATTAACACCGAACTTCCGTGACCGCTTACCTACCTGACCAACGTATATATGGTCTAGCTGCCAGCCATGTACCTCCGTTCATTACGGGCCATCTCCGACAGCTTTCCAAAAGGCATCTTGACAATGAAAGCAAAGGTTATATAAAAAAAGCAGAAACTCATTTTGAGCAATGAAAAAGTGATTTCATTTTAAAAAATAGTTCAATACAAAAATGTTAAATAAGTCAATAGTGCAAGATTTAATGACAATAACGGTGCCTACACTCATATCCTCACTCTTTTTCAAATACGGCATATTCCATTGTAGGCTATTCACAAATCCTTTCTTTGTAGCCTCTGATTAAAGAATGCAAGTTTGTAGAGGACTGCCAGAACATGGTTTAATTTTAAACATACAATTTAAATCATATATTAGCCGTACCTAACCAAAATCTTTGTACTGACTTTAAGGGGTTCCTGCATGACACACTCGATTTTCGGACAGCCAGTTAAAAGACCGCGGCCTTACATACGACATAAACAACTGCAGTCTGAAACGTCCCAAATGGTATGGCCTGATATCCGTTGCAGTGACTCAGTTCTGGTCATCCTCAGAAAAACCATCGCCTTTTGTTAGCGGATAAAAGCACTTATATGCATAAATTGCCGCGGATCAGTGAGCGCAGGGTTTTGTACCGTTATCTGTTTTTTTATTGACTACACTTCATGTCATATCTTTTTGGTAAAGACTGCCTCTTCCACGCTGTTTCCCAGTTAGTGTAATTTACATAATGTTGCCTTTTGGTTTCGATATTACACTGTTAGAAGAATCTGGTCGAATCGACCAGAAAAAACCTGGTCACCTGCGACTAGCAAAAACCTGGTTCAGTCGTTGCTATATAATTGATTCGTTCTTTCTTCGTCTGGTTTTCATTTTATTCTATTTACATCGTTTTTATTTTACTGGCATCTGTTTCATATTTGGCTATAGTTTAATATTTATGGACTGGGAACTCGTCTTATGGCTTACTGTTGATCAATTTCAGAGCGCAATTCAGAGAAAAACAAATTTATGAATAATTTTATAGTGAGCTCAAATAAAAGGCGATGAACTAATGGAGGTATTAGAACAGAGTAGGCATACTGCCACGCCCCTTAGTTCTTTTGTCTTTCGTGACACAATAAGGAGATATTTATTTTCAGTTCACAGGCAATTAGCGCCCTTACCTGGTCAAGTGCGACACGTGACGGTCAAGCATGCTATATTGATGACATGGAATTAGAGGTCGGGTCGATGACGGACAAATACAGCAGAAATACACAACTGTCACTCCAGTCTGTCAATTTGCCAATGAAATTACTTAAACAGTGGAGCAGGTAAACTTATACTGCCCTTGATAAACAGATAGTGGTGCCCTAATAATGACACTTCTAGAGATAAGATGAGCTACAAGTTGATCCTAATGATACTCATCCGTCAGTGGAACATACATAATTTCCTCCAGTTGACACGTGCGTTACATACATATTAAACTTTGTTTAGTGTACTTAAACATCGAAATTTACAGGTGTCCTATACCGGCACGGTTGACCCCAAACAAATTCCCATGTAGATTTCCATAGTTCAAGTAAAATGACTGTTAACCAACGTGTCTGTTTACTAATCCTACTTCGATGTGCCGTCCACGGGTTCGAGTCCGCCTATGGAGGAGTCATACAATGTTGCGCCGGCAATAGCGGGGATTGTTTTTACGAGGTGTCCTCCCGGGTTTTCACTGTATTTAAGCAAGGAACAGTGTGAAGTGGACAATCCGTCGTTATATAAGTGAAATACCCTTGAGTACGACGTGAAACCCAATCAAACAAATAAACTGTTAAATTTGGTTCATTTGATTTTAATTGTGTGACAATTATCGTCTCATCCCACTTTTTCGGGAAAGATTGTCTTCTATACTGTGAGTGATTTACAAGGCCCATTCACTTCCGGTAGAAGATAAACATGAGCGTTGCCGCAAGATGAACAGAACGACAAACCCGCTGACAACTGCTCTAGTTTTGACTCATTTGATTATAACCGTCAACGTCTTACCTCCATGACTTGCGTACAGCCCGCTTGGTCATAAACCATGTAGTGATATTCGCTTAAATGGCGTAAATTGTGCGGTCGTAGCCAGGCAAATTACAGCTGTATAAACACACCGGAACTATGCTATGATGTCATCCAACTGTATATCAATGCAAGTCCTTTTTTAAAGATACTAACGAATTTATTTATTCTTAAATCAAAAAATTGTTCCATTGAATGTTGACCCCATTACACATTTCGAATTTTAAAACAGCGGGATTTTTTCGTAGTTAAAGGTAGTGCTCTGTCTCATGACTTCCTGGTAAGATAGTGGTGGCGCGGGTTTATCCCAAAGTTTCCAGTCTGCTGCGTTGAAAAGTTATATGGTACTTGGTGGTTACCAAGTGGTTTTTACTCTGCTCTACTGTAGTTGTGGTACAAATCTGTTCTGTTCAAATCTGAATTTACATCATTGACCAGAAAGGGGGCGGGGAGGGTACAAATTATATAACCTTTTTCGCTACCTATCTTATTTAAAGAAGGACCAAAGTTTAGAACTACAACAACGCATCTCTATTTAAACAAAATCCCTATTATGTAAACTAATAACTCTATCTCTTGCCATCTGTATTCCATCACTTGAAGTTTTACCGTTAGTTCACGTTTCATTAACGGCTTCTCGGATCCGATACCTTCTTTTCGCTTCAGTCCTGGCGGAGAGTTAAATCGCCGAAAATTGGATTACCCCGGGAGATCATCTTACCATCATCTTATTGACATTACAAGTAATTCACTATGCTTCATATATTTATTAGGTGGGTGTGTTTATTCTGCATTTCAACCCTGCTTTGAATCGTCACCGCTATATAGCATTGTTCATGCTCCCTCTATTGATTGAGCTCACTTTGGTGTATGATTGTATCAACTTGGTTTGTAGATTTAATGCTATATTTAGCCTAGTCAGGCTTATTTAATTTGATACATTTCACATATAGTGATTCTGTCATTTTACAACTCCAGCAACCTCAATATCCGTTGGAATATTATCACGAACAGAACCGTATACAGAAATAAACACGGTCACTCAAAACTGCCAATCACTTGTGATAGACGAGCAGTCAACGGTGAAGTTGTAGTCAACAGGACACAAAAAATTGCTCCATTGCAGTAGTGACAATATCAATTGATATCGATATAAGTATGACACACCAAATATTGCACCATTGCAGTAGTGACAATATCAATTGATATCGATATAAGTATGGCACGCCAAATATTGCACCATTGCAGTAGTGACAATATCAATTGATATCGATATAAGTATGACACACCAAATATTGCACAATTGCAGTAGTGACAA
>JAQQZZ010075169.1:5212-15642 GCA_030265115.1 Mopalia vespertina
CAGTGGTTATAAATACATACATGTTATTACTATTATCAGAATAAAGCAAACATAAACATTATTTGCGCCCGATATCAAATCAGGTTATTGAGGGAACCAAAACAGAGCTCAAAAGATTGTCCTCCGTTACAAGTCGGGTTTCCGTCTGTAGAATTGTGTGAAAGAGAAGCTATTCAGACTAAGAAAGTGTTGTCAAAAAGAGCAAAATTGCTAATTATACTCATTTTCTGAATGGCACAAAAAAAATATTAAGTGGTGGTCACCAGGTATTAATCATTTATTTAAACAAAATTACACCGTAGTTTGGTTCGAATAAATGTTCTTGTTTAAACCATTTTTCTCTAAAATAAAATTGGACTGGACATTTTTTGTGCGCATTATCAATAAACCTGAATTTTGAATGTGAAATACTCACCCGCACCCTTCCATATATGGTTAATATTGAGATGTAACAGACCTGTAATCCCGCGAAAGGAAAAGTACTGAAGTCGTGAACTTCAATCCTTGACCGTAAGAGATCGCAAGGTTATGTTGCATGAAAGTCCGTTTGACCTTTGGGTTTACCAATCAGTGACTACTTTTTCTTAACCCAACTAGTAGACTATCATACAATAATCAAAGGCTCTGTAGAATTATAGGGATCATAATGTTAGAATGATTTCAGTTTGGCCGATAAACAACGGAAACGGTAGGGGTAGGCACTCACTGTTTCTGTTAAACTCGACATTTGTACTTCTTTCAGATAAATTGTTAATGATGTGATGCGTGAATGAACAACCACCTTAAAATATCACCATTGACAAATGTAATGAAACTGTAATAGGGCTTGATATGCTCTGCATTTGACCTACTTCGAAGTAGGTCTGCCTGAATAGCCGTTCTATTTGAAGGACGACGCGTTCATTTCCCAATATAAAAAGGAAGATGCGAAAGCGGAAAGAAAATTTGGATAAGATTAACAATAGGTCATATGCACTGAAGTATGAAGGTACGGTAGCTCTAAATTGAACCGTCAGGCCATCATATGCTTTGAATCATAAGTATTATTTTTCTGAAAAGGCCTAAAGTGGTAAACAAGTGACAGCCTCGAATGGGGACAGGACCCAGCTGTATAGTCAATGCAGTATATACTACATTGACAGATACATGTACCTGGATCTACTTAACAGTGAAATACATTTTCGGGAGGGACGCAAATAAATAATATCTGGTGCCAATAAACCGTATTTTTCTATCCATATAACGGATATCATGCGGGTATATTTATTATTATTAAACATACGCGATCAAGTGTATGATGACCCACTCGTGGCTAGATGTAATCATCCGTTACATGGGTTTGTTACAGGATTTAAATTGGAGGTTTTTTCTTTTCTTTTTTGGGGAAGGAGTCAATATTTTGTTATGCTTTGGGGAGGGGGTTTTGGGGGAGGGTTTTTTTTTTTTTGAGGGGTGGGGTCTACCAAATACAGGCAATTGGAATTAGTCATATCAGTAAATACTATTTTACTCACCAGAAAATAATAAAAACAGCAATGTTTCAGATGATCCACAAGACAAATTGGTCTGATTTATCGGATACTAAATTTAGTCACTACAATCAAACAACGAAACTGTGCAAAGCATATTTATTATAGGTAAGGCTACGCATCAGAGAAAATCTTTAGAACTATCTGAATTTCGTTTTTTTTCGCAGACATATAAATACGTGTGCCATATCTCGGATTAACAGAAACTCATCTGGCCGCGAGCTCTGGAATGTTAAGCATGCAATCATCTTTTTCTCCCTTGAACGTTCATGTCGTTATTTTCCAAACCACATCAGCATTGCCAAGTTTCCACAAATTGTAGAAAATCAGAATTATCGATCTGATGCCATTATTCAACGTGACGTTTGATAAAGGTCTCGAATCAAATTATATCATCCAATCTTCCAGATAGGATTTGAAAACAGGTCCCCTTGCTACACATTACTGGTACAACGTGTTTGGAGGTGATAATTTCAGTTTGTTGGGGTTACCTACAGAATGATAATTATTTAAGAGAAATCTTAATTTTGCAACACTTCCTCAGTAGTGGAGACATTCGAGTACACATTTTAAACGTTCGATTTAGACTTATATCATAAGATATTTCGGATGTCATAAAAGATCACATATATGTATTTTCTCACAGAAAAACGTGTAATGCAAGATTGAAGTTTTCCTTAAATGCTGACCTCTGCATTCACGAAAACCAGTGCAACGTCAAACCATATTTGGCCATATAGTCACTTATTGCAGAATAATCACACTTTAAAGACACAATGCTCCTGTAAAAATAATCGTATTGTGAAAATAGTCAACCATTGTCCGGAAGAGTTGCTACCAGGTCAAGATAAATACTCCATGTCAGATTTTATGCCTGTAGCCATTAGGACAACTACCTCTCTGTCAAATGTTTTAACGCCCAGATCGTCAAGGGCTTTCTGTAATGGTCTTCAAATAGAAGCCTGACCCGAGTTAATCTTAATCGAAGAGTTTAGCCAATGGCATACTGTTTGTCGGTTCTTCCTCGTTACAGCTTTATTCACCTGCTGTTTAAGTGTCACATTGCTGATATAAAAGGACGCTATTGTGCTTGAAATGTGGGTCAACAAAGACTAAAGTAGACCAAACTGTCAAAGAGACAACAAAGAAATTCTAATATTAACGATTAAGCAATATTGGGTATAAGATGTAATTAAATGGGTTGTTGACTTTGTTCATTTGACAATTCCAGGCAAGCAAAATTTTTCTCTGCAATAAAAGAAATATATAGATATATATTGAATAATTAAAGAGAGACAAATGTGCTTGCCTCCACCAGGATTCGAACCAGAAACCTTTGAGTTACAGGCTCAACGCTCTACCGACTGAGCTACAGAGTCAAACAAATATATATTTTTGTATATATATGGTTGTGTTTTTATAAAAATCTAATAACACAGGGATGCAAATTACTTAAAACCCATGTAGTATGTCATGTTCTACAAAAGCTTTTATAGGTTTGTTCCATATTAAGGTTATAACAATTCCTTGTGAGAGCCGTTTAGATATTTTATGTACACGATTTTGATATTCCGGTAGTTGGGACTAAACCATAGCTCCTGGGGCGATTAATTTGTGTAACTTAAATGAACGGATCGCTGGATATCATTTTCTCTGAAGCACAGTCCTAACTTTTGTCCCTGTTAACTCAGACTGATAGAAACTTTAAAGGCGAAGAAGCGGAGTGATCATTTAGATACATTATTAGGTTTGACACCTTCGGAGCTACTTGTATAAACAACAACCGTTTTCGTGTGCTATTTGGTTAAAACGTAGCCTATCGATATTCAATATTTACAAACGTAAATCCAATATTTATAAAATTATGACCCCAAATCATTTACACAATGACTTTACACAAGAGCATATATATCGTTCAGGTAATGGGCGGATGTTACATGCAATGATATTTATTAGAGAAGCTTGATACGAAGCAAAATGATCAATGATAATATCCACATGACAGCGCCATTGATAAAATATTGGACATACTTTTTCCATATGACTGGAAAATTTAGACAAAAACAAAGTTCATCTGCAGAAACGAAACGCCATCCGGACGAACCTTCCAAACGAACCCCATCACATACAATCATACTCCAGATAGTATGTAAGCTTTGGTTTTCACAAACAACCTTGGCATTTAGACCGATAACAATATACCACGTGACTGATGTAAAGACAACACCAAATGGTTTTCCAATGAAATTCACGTGTTAAGCATACCTCTGTGAGTATTCAAAACCATGCTGATTTTTAATGTAATACAGCACTACATCGGTTATGCTGATTTGTAATAAGCACAAAGTCTTATATCATTAATAATGAGTTCCGCTCTGATTTGTTAGTGTTTACAGCCACCTTCGATGGTTATATTCACTTATTTAAAACTTGTTTGAATTTGACGTAAGTTCGTAATATGAATATTACAGTACAATATATATATATTTTTTTATATTTGCTTCCTAATGTCTAATTATCTCCCTTTATCATTTCCTGTTCTCTGTATCATTTTAGTTGAAATACAATGGGCCGCATCTTCATATTGAAAGGGCCAAAATGCGTAGGACGAGACTTTCACATTCTACCCTTGCTGCAATTCGCAGTTAAGGTCTTGCTAAACCCCTTGGTCAATTTTCAGATCACCCGTTGGATTGAGTCTCTTATGCGGAAAAATATAAATCTGTACCATATCTATGTATATATTTGTGGAAAGCTAGAATACTCAGGATTACATATATGTGAATGTGGTGAAAATCCAATTATTATTTCTAAAACAATTGCAAAATGAGTAAATGTCAACAGAAAAAAATAGACTGCATTTTTATGTTTTATTTCTCGAAGTGCAATAACGATAAGACTCAATAAATTAGTTAACCTAGTAGAATAGAACTTGAACTAGTAAACGGTGTCTCATTTTGTTAAATTTTGATTAGAACGATCCCAGTGGATTTTTTTGTATCAAGGACAAACTTCTAAAAATTGAGACACCGTTGACTATATCGCGTTGTGCTCTTTACAATGGTACAAATTTGATACGTCTCGGAATTTGTAGTCTGCTTAAAAATGAAGTGACAGTTATAGGCAATTAAAGTTATGCGACTTGAATATATGATCATGGGCAAACTAAATTATAGGCCCCAATTTAACTGTTTGTAATTTAAATTTCGAATAATTTTGTTTAACCAAGATATAATTTGAATACCTAACTTTTAATATAAGCAATGAAAAACATTTGGTTTATTTTCAGCTCAAGGGGTCCAGCAAGACCTTAAGACGTGGCGAACGTTTAATTGGACTATTGCAGAAACAAGCAACCAATTCGAAAGTCGTTTTCACATCAAAGTCTACAACAAACAAGCGTGGCGCGCCGGTCAATCAACGTGTCTGTGATGCCAGGACACATTCATGGGACTTAAAAAGACCGTGGGTGTATATCACATAAATAGCCTAGTTGTCATCCCTTGTTTAGACCGCCACTTTCATTCAAATGGAAGCTCCAATCTAACTGGGTGGGGTAAAAAGAGGTCATTCGAAAGTAGCTGTTGTAGATGCCAGCTAACTCAGGTTTCATATATGGAAACGACGGTAAGGTAGGAAAGGAAGAGAGGCTTAATGCGACGATCTTCTATTCCGCCTTGCCTCGAGAAGATGCCCCGGCCGAACCTGCTTTAATCATTTGTAACTCAATAGTCTGTTCATTTTAATGTTGACTATCTGTGCTGATTTTCAGAGAGCCTACAATGTTGAGGAGCTTGACTCCCTATAAGTGCTGCGTAGATCAGAAAAACTCATTCACATTTGAGACCAGTCTTATGGCGTGAGTTTATTTTTAAAAAGGTTGCGTCTGCGTTATACAACTAGGTGATACTTGTTGGTTCCAAACTGCAAACTGGTGACAAACTGTACAACAGACCTGTAGGCCAAATATTCCCACAACTGAATAAGAACCATTTTTAAACGATCTCTTATAATTGTTAAATATACAAGGAAGTACTGGCCAGGCACCGCACACATGTCAGTCCACGTGGCATCATATTGCGTAGATGACTGTCAAGATTCATGGGGATCCTACTCGGAATCACATAGCTTTAGGATTATTGGATTGATGTGACGTTATATTCTTTGGAATTATGACGTCATAAAAAAATTTAGATTTCTTCAAACGACGTGCAATAGTCGATAGACCAATCAAATTCTAACCGGCGGAGCCATATATGACTTACCTTGAGGCATAAGTACACCCTTTACATTTGACAGAAAGGTATTTAATAAAGCGTTAACTGTCTTCTGTCTAGAATTTCCCACAGGTATTTTTGCCAGCACCTCCTCTGTTTTACGGGCTCAAAATACTGTGACTGGCTCCACACTGGGTTTAACTGGACATACAGATTGTCATGCTAGTCCATTATTCTTCACCTATAGCATAATCCTAGTTGACATCGTACTGTTTGTTTGTGAAGGACACGATGTTACATTTTCATATATAAATCCTTTTTTTAGTATTTAGCAAATGATGTCGTGGGATAAGGATTGATTGATTAATTGATTGGTATTTTACGTCGTGCTTAAGTTTATTTCACTTACATCACGGCAGTGCCCTTACAGAAGAAGACTATAGGGTTTTATAATTATAATTAGACGTCCACAATCCTATAGAATCCTATAAGATTTTACAGTACGGGTGTATTGCAACAAAAATTGACACTACACAACTATAGAATGTGAAGTGTGTTGATACTAAGCATGGACAGAATTGTTACTCTTCCAACACACTACCCTTAGCTAGGATTAGGATAAAACAATCTTGAGCCAAATTAACAATATTCCCAGGAAAAGTATAGTATTTTGTCTTCGTGGACAACGTATACGTGTTATATGTGACATTGACAACCTACATAAGCTAGTATCGTTAGGCAAAATCAAGACATATCTTCCGTTAACGGAATGTACGGCTTCAGCGTAAGTCAGGTTCACTTACCTGCCGTTGTCTTATACAATTACATTTGGAGAAGCCTGTTTTACTTTGTACGATTTCTCTCTACATTAAATAAAAAACCCGAGAACATACTGGATTCATTCTTTTAATCGATGTAACGAAAGATCAATGCGTCGTTTCTTTTTCCCGCGATATTAAGAAATAGTATAACGAGCAAATCCGTTGTAAACCTGCGTCACTAATTTGTGTTTCATGGAACACACGATGATAACTACGTCGAAAATGCAAATATATGAAATAAAAATATTGAAGTAATGTTATGATTATAGTAATTTTATTTTTGTTTTGTTGCGCTAGACTCATATAATCGTTCTCAAAGTATTGTATTTTCTTATACCTGTGCCAAGACAAAGGCTTGTCCTGCATCTGTAAGCGAGGCATACGTGTTTTCTACAATACATATTACAATTGTCCATTTAAAAACAATAATTTGGAAAGTGGAAGTCCTCTTCAATTTGGAAAGCATGATAAGTTGTACTCATTATTTCCGATAAGGTTTTTTTTTTAGTATTGATCACATTCGATTTGTTATTAAAGCAAATTTGCGTCCCATGTCGAACTCTCTAGATCACTAGAACTTGTAGAGAGACACAATCTATCAGATGCATATAAACTACATTGGGCATACTTGACAAATCATTTCTCATATTTAAAATTACGGTTGTGTTCAAACTGTTTTTCGATTACAACATAGGCAAAAACCATTGCTTTTATGCTCAAGTTTTTGTTGTACCAGACACCCAGGTTGTATGCCTGTGTTTTATTTTTTGAATAAATCCAAACAAATGGCCTTGATAATACAATTGTCTGATTTAAAAGTCCTCAGCCAATATTTTGTGATCCTTATTTTTTAGGCACAGTCATGGGAAATCTATTTTGTTCGTGTAATATCATAGTGTTGTTTATTATATCATTTTAAATGAATAGTAAACTATCGTCCTTTTATGTTTTAGTTAGCTTTGGCTCTATTATGTTATCCAGTACATATACGGGTTTATAGTTTGTTATATATGTTGTTAGCGCGACGTTAGTACCAACTTCACTTGAAGCGAACTATGACAGACACAACAAACAAGACGCTGTATTACGCCATCACATATTGGTTGATTTTCGCGATTCACAATACATACATTGCGCGAAGACTGGAATAGGCAGAATCCTAAATATGCTAACTTGATGACGATTCAATTGAATTAATTCTTATTAAATTAGGGCAAATATATATCAAAGTGAAAACAAAATACAATTTTAGTTCTTATTTTCCGAATTCCAATGGCTGTTACACCATATTGTAGGTAAGGGAATTACATCAACTAAAGGTGTGTATTGGATTTACTTACGAAATACAATATCAAGGATCCAAACAAATAGAAAATAAAACGTATTGAATCTGGTGCTGAAGTAATATGGTATATATTCAGTTTGTTTTCTTCATTCCTTATAGCTGGGATGAGTATGTCTACAAACGCATCCCAGCTTATAGCTAGCCCTCAGACACTAAGTTCTGAGAGATGGAGTCCTGTCCTTGTTTACCATTAGGGAAACATTACCTTCTAAGATAGTTAAACAAGTCACGAACGTTGGTACGTACGTGCTGCCTTTGACTGTTGGAACACGGTTGTGTGGCGTCTATTAGTGTAATAAAAAGGCTTATTGTAATAGTTATAACAGCCATCAATCGAACAATAATTAAAAAGAATAATGTTTAATCACGGTCTCAAGTCAGTCGTCATATTAATTGATCTTCCTTTGTTACAATCGGAGGTTTTTACACCTCGTATATAATTAGCTGGACTTGAACAAAGCATATATACTTTTGAATTTTAAACGCAATATGGCTTGACTGGCAGCTCCAATAGGCACCAAATTGTCTTTATTGCAGTGGCATATGGGCTATATACTCGCAGCTCTCAGGAACACAAAAGTTAAAGAGTTGTTCAATCACCAACTACACCGAATACATAATGACGATAAATGACCAGGATTTTCGGCATTACACGATTCCGATGGACCACGTATTTGCTTCGTTAAAAATCATGTTACTAGTATTTATATATGTTTTCGGAAGTTTTTTTTAACACAAAAGTGTCTTCGATTATAGATTATCAATATTTATGGTCGTTTGAAATGCCATTATAACTATTGAACAGAATAACACAACTGAACACCAAAATAGCAGACAAGAATTGAAGCAATTCTGAGTAGGAGTGTATTGCATTTTGAGCATAATGCACAGCAAGGGGGCGGGGGTAGGTTTGAAGAATTGCCTCCTGAAGACTGGCGTGTTGATTAAAGCTGACATCCAAGTTATCCAAATTGACGACTGTATAATTCACAGTGTTGAAACCGAGGAGAGAAACCGACCAGTGATTTTCAGCTTCATTGAAATTCTATCGGACATTATTCCGCCATAAAACTGAAGTACTTCAATGAAGATAAATATCACGAAGAGGAACCAAGCAATTTCCCGTTAACCATACACTAGCTGAATACCGCTTTTTACCAAACACTCTTCTTCAAATGAGTGCTACCTTCGGTTTTAGAAACATTATTGCCATACATGTATTGAACAGTATCTGCATACATGAGACAGAGATTAAAGTAGGTAGCGTTCCGTGTCGCTGGTCTGCATACAACATGGAGTGACTATTCTGTAAGGTCTGAAGCGAATAGATCGCTTTTCGGTGTCAAGATTAGCTTCATCCGGATGTAACATGAAAGCTTAATTGGTTATTCAAAAGTAAATACAAACATAAAGAGGGTTATCCGTTCTGGGAAGAAAATCAAATATCCAAATATATAACGCCTTGAAGAATATAGACGGCAGAAACAGTGGGAGAGGGGCTGGAGAATTCGACGTGTATGTAGCCTACAAACAGATGCAAGGTGTATCAGATTTTATCATGGCTTAAATTAAAGAAACTTCACTAAAATTGAAATGCCATGAACCAGATCGAATGTCAAGGACTTGAGGCCAATCTGATGGTCATTATACCCATTAGGCATAAATTGGTAGGATTTCCAGGTTCATTTAGCCAAAAAACATTTGGCAGATTTAAAGTGGGATGTATTACTAAAGGATGAGGCGACGAGCACCTGCAATGCAACTAACGTTTGGTATTCATCTTAAGGTTTGATGAAATCAAAATTACAGATTATGTTAAGAAGAACAAACTCAAAGTGAGGAGAGAACAATCCAAATGGATACTCATTGACGTATCACTAGTCATAACAGACTATAGCAAACTATACCTAGATGGGATGAGCCCTATCCAACAAAATGAATCATCGGCTAAAATAAACATATGCATATCAAAGCCTCAATACATTGACTTTTTGCCCTTGAATTCTATGAATATTAACCTATTAACCGTGGTCACGATTTAACAGATGCCTCTACAATATCACGTGACCTGGAGTTGCTGTCGTGCCATGGAGTGCCATGGAAACAGTTACGCCACTTTATATTTTTTGTCTGTATCTGTGTGATTTGTATTTCTATCCCTCAATATACTGTCTCTTTTTCGGTTTTCCTTTTCTAAGATTGATGTAGTCTACCCTGCTTCTTGTTATCGCCTCAATCAACTTTTCTTTCACAGTATCAGAAATTCTCGTGTTACTTCCAGTCTGAATTGTATTGCTACATGTATATAGTTGTAGATTATACTGTTCAACCCATCCTATTGCATATCATTCATCATTAGACTGTTCAACCCTCTCAATGCATCCCATTCAACATGCCAGTGCATATCATTCAACGTTAGACCGTTCAACTCATCCTATTGTATACCACTCGTCATTAGACTGTTCAACCCCTGCAAGGCATACCACTCGTCATTAGACTGTTCAACCCCTGCAAGGCA
>JAQQZZ010075169.1:15742-38344 GCA_030265115.1 Mopalia vespertina
ACCCCTGCAAGGCATACCACTCGTCATTAGACTGTTCAACCCCTGCAAGGCATACCACTCGTCATTAGACTGTTCAACCCCTGCAAGGCATACCACTCGTCATTAGACTGTTCAATCCCTGCAAGGCATACCACTCGTCATTAGACTGTTCAATCCCTGCAAGGCATACCACTCGTCATAAGACTGTTCAACCCCTGCAAGGCATACCACTCGTCATAAGACTGTTCAACCCATCCTATTGCATACCACTCACCATTAGACTGTTCAACTCTCTCAATGCATCCCATTCAACATGCCAGTACATATCATTCAACATTAGACCGTTCAACCCATTCAAAAACATACAATTCCACTCTTGACTGTTAAACTCCTCCCAAGGCATTCGACTCACCAGTAGATTGATCAACCCTTCCAAAGCATACCAGTCAGCATTAGACTGTTCAACCCCTCCCAAAGCATACCACTCACCAGTAGATTGATCAACCCTTCCAAAGCATACCTCTGCGCTTTAGACTGTTCAACCCCTCCCAAAGCATACCACTCAACATAAGACTGTTCAACCCCTCCCAAGGCATACCTCTCACATACAACTCTTCCAGTTCATACCACTAACAGTGTTTAGGCCGTCATTTGACCCGCTTTATAAAAGGGGTTTCGGCTGATTGCAGTCGCTGGGCGGGGGGATTTACCAGTTTTATCCGAAGGTTACCAACAATGTTAGTCGTTATATGAGTTATATAAGGCCTGAATATATGTTAACCACGAATGAATCAAGCAAACGTATTCTACCCATCAAGCCATTTGAATAAAAGAAAGCTGAATACATGCAGTTAAAAGATTAAAGCTCCAACATGGATTCAGATAATTAGGTTGTTGAATACATCAACGTCTTACAGTTTCATTGTAACATTAGAACCTTCTGCTGTCTTGTCATTTAAATGTTTCAATTCCAAGAGCAGTGTAGCGCGTGTTACTTATCTATAATAAGTGACGGGTTTGGAGTAAATAATAGCCTTGTTGGATGCACTTAATAATATAACACAATTGTAAAAATATAT
Source organism: Mopalia vespertina (assembly GCA_030265115.1). Taxonomy (NCBI): domain Eukaryota; kingdom Metazoa; phylum Mollusca; class Polyplacophora; order Chitonida; family Mopaliidae; genus Mopalia; species Mopalia vespertina. Next base: position 16,801 of record JAQQZZ010075169.1, read on the forward strand.
TAAGTGTTCAGAACACTCCTTAGAAAATTATTTGAGGTGCGTGTGGAATCCTGGAAATGTTCCCCTTTTACAATAATACGGCCATTTTTTATTCGGATTTTAGCTTCTGTAAGACGCGCCTCCGGCTAGTCTTCAGCCGTTCAGGTCCAACCCTAAAGAAAAAATGTCATGCAACCCATTTTGGGATAAGCAAGACAACATTTGCTCCAAGAAATTTATCGTGAGATGGGTCAGATTCCAATTAATTCAAATTAATAAAATCAATCAATTAGCTCGCTCTATTTTATTGATGTTATATGATCTTAAATTAATCTTTGCAAAACTTTTCTAGTTCTATTCGTCTTTTTGTGGTTTATTGTTGTGCACTCGGTTGCTTTTTTGTTTTTTTTTATCGTTTTGTATGTTTTATAAACATTATTATTAATAGTATTTTTTCTCATTGTTTTCATGCACGGTATATTTGCTGATTGGTGACCATTCGATTCTCTTCGGATGGAGACAAACTTAATGTCGAAACGTCGATTAAACGTGAAGTACCCTGCCTTCAGAATTACATTTCTTCTGTAGAATAAATTTAGAGCTTGATCGCAAACTAATCACAAAAGAAGGGAGATTCATTGTCTTTTTCTTCTTGTAAAATTGTATGGAGTGTTCCAGTCAGGAGCGTCATTGTCAGGACTGAAGAACACTATAAACAACTTACAAAAAAACGCATTCCGTGCTGTTTAATATGGGCACGTATTACTTCTTAACTCTTCGCTGGAACTTCCGGATTGATTAACATTTGTCTCGCCGCCTTCGTTAAGCATCGATGAACAACTGCACCTTGTGTATTTCATTTAGACTGTTTTTAAATATCAGAGCTGTGCTACTGATTGAATCAAATCGACTTCCAAAAACTCTCTTGTTGTTCCAAGTTCCCTTTCTATCAGTTGGCCTACTTGATAGAGAAAAACAACTACATGTATTTGCAACACATATGAGGTTTAGCAAAAGCGTTGACCTTCAGCCGGATCAGAAGATTCAGTGAGCCTTGTACTTGCAGGAATTTTAACATCTCAAAATGGAATAGCCTTAGTATTCACTGAAAAATTGACCAATGTACCTACGAGCGAATTGTGGACCGAATCCGTTCCAGTGCGACATTTTGACGTGAGTCTAGCAGAAATATCGCACCATTGACGGACGGTTGGTCCTGAACTGCATGTGGACTGCCTGACTAAAGGGTGGTACGTTTTGAGTTGTATTATTAATGTCAGCTAGGGATGAACATTTATTTTCTAGCAGGGTATTTATGTTGATCACTTCACCCAATGGTGGGCTCGTCACTTCTCTGGGTTGTTATAATTCCAGGTTTCCTCCCGGTTTTCCACCGTTTTGTAAAGAAAAGCACAGAAAGAAGTGGTCAATTCACAGTCATGTAAGTGAAACACCATTAAGAACCACGTTTTACACCAAAGACACAAACACATTATGGCTGTGCTGGTGTTTACCGCTGGAAATGATCAGCAATCAAACGAGTTATATACCCTTATTGCGGGCGATAAACACGAATCACTAAATCATTATATCAAAGCTACTCTGAGTCTTGATTATTTGAAATTAGATCCTTCGTCGAATTGTCCTGTTGCAGTATGTGTAGCTGTTCCACCGTATTTTTGTTCGAAATATGGTATTGTTTACACAACTACTTGATTATCAAAAAAATACGATTTTGAATGTGAAATATTCACTCTCACCTTCTGGTTAATATTGAGCTATAATACACCTGTAATCCCACGAAAGGAACCTCCAACCCTTGACCGTTTGAGCGCTAAACAATGCAAGCCAAATGGGAGGGATGGTCTCAAGTTTTCTGTTGAACTCGACATTTGTACTTTTACTTTCAGATAAAGTGTTAATAATGAATGATGCGTTATTAAACAAGTCCCTTTAAAATGACACCTTGACAAATGTAATGAAACCGTAATATGCTATTGCTCTGCATGTCATTTACTTCGAAGTAAGTCTGCCTGAATAGCCGTTCTATTTGAAGGACGACGCGTTCATTCCCCAATATAAAAAGGAAGATGCCATCTTGTTTAAATTTCCATACGAAAGCTAAAAGAATGTTTGGATAACATTTACAATATGCATTGACATATAAAGGTACGGTAGCTCTAAATTGAACCGTCAGGCCAACATAGGCTTTGATTTATAAGTATAATTCGTTTGAAATGCCTAAAGTGGTAAATAATTGACAGCATCGAATGGGAAAAGGACCCAGCTGTATCGTCAATGCAGTATATACTACTTTGGCAGATGCCTGGATTTACTTCGCAGTGAAATACTTTTTCCGGAGAGTCGCAGATAACTGAGATTTGGTATGAATGTGTTGTGTTCATCCGCATTTTTTTTATATCCATATAACGAATCTCATACGGGTATAATTATTGCTATTAAACACAACTTTATCTACGCAATCAATTGTATGATAACATTGGTTTGTTTATTACCTCTCGTGTATAGATGTTTGCATCCGTTACATGGGTTTGTTACATGGTTTCAGTTGGATGTGTTTTCTTCTTTCTTTCTTTTGTTCGTGGAGGGGGGGGAGGGGGATCTGTTATGCTTTGGGGAGGCCGAAGGGTGATGATTTGTTTTTTCACCAAATACAGGCAATTCTAATAAGAAATATTAGTAACTACTATTTTCCTCACCAGAACATGTGAACAGAAATGTTTCAGATAACCCGCAAGAAAAGGTTTGATTTATCGGACACTAAACATAGTCACTCCATTCAAATGACGAAACAATGCAAAGCATGTTTATCATGGGAAAGGATACACATCAAAGCAAACCTTCGGTCGTGTCGTAAGACTCACTTTCGCGGACATATAAATACGTGTGCCATTTCTCGGAATCACAGTCAGAAATCTGGCCACAAGCTCTTAAATGTTAAGCATGCAATCATCTTTTTCTCCCAGTTTCCACAAACTGTAGAAAATCAGAATTATCGGCCTGATGTCATTATCCAACGTGGAGTTCGATAAAGGTCGGGAATCAAATTATAATATCCAATCTTCCAGATAGGATTTGAAAAAGTTCCGTTGCTACACTTTACTGGCACAACGTGTTTAGAAATATTTAGTAAATGTTGCTGACTTTAATGTTATTATTTCAATGTTTGGGCTGGGGTTTAACGTCGCACCTAATGTTATTTCACTCATATGACAACGTACAAGCCCAATGGGGGAAGCAAATCACCCTCAGCGTCAGTGGCTTCATACACTGGCAAGGACATCTCTCTAAACAACATTCTAGTATTTTGTTTTACGGAATTTAACTATATTTATGGAATTCTTTCAATTGTTGCTTTATCTGCAGAATGATAATTATTTAAGAGAAATCTGAACTTTTCAACACTTTCTGAGTAGTGGAAACATTCGAGTACACATTTTATTCGATATGTGATTTTAACTTAACTAAGATCGTAAGATATTTAGGGAGTCATCAAATATCACATATATATTATTTCCTGACAGAAAATCGTGTATGGAAGATTCAATTTGTCCTGAAATGCTGACCTTTGCATTCACTGAAACCAGTGCAACGCCAAACCATATTTGGCCATAGTCCCGTATTGTGGAATAATCACACTTTAAGGCACACATCTCCTGTAAAAATAATCGTATTGTGAAAATAGTCAACCATTGTCCGGAAGAGTTGCTACCAGGTCAAGATAAATACTCCATGTCAGATTTTATGCCTGTAGCCATTAGGACAACTACCTCTCTGTCAAATGTTTTAACGCCCAGATCGTCAAGGGCTTTCTGTAATGGTCTTCAAATAGAAGCCTGACCCGAGTTAATCTTAATCGAACAATTTAGCCAATGGTATACTGTTTTTCTGTTCTTCCTCGTTACAGCTTTATTCACCTGCTGTTTGAGTGTCCCGTTTATATAAAAGGAAGGGATGAATTGGGCAATTAGTGCACTACGCTATTGTGCGTGATATTTCGGTCAACAAAGACTAAAGTAGATCAAAATGTCAAAAAGACAACAAACACTGCACAAACGACTTCACACAAGAGCATATGTCGTTCAGGTAATGGACGGATGTTACATGCAATGCTATTTATTAGAGAAGCTCGATACGAAGCAAAATGGTCAATGATAATATCCTCATGACAGCGCCATAGATAAAATATCGGAAATACTTTTTCAATATGACTGGAGTAGTTGAGACAAAACAAAGTTCATCAACAGAAACGGAAAGACATCCGGACAAACCGTCCAAACGAACCCCATCACATACAATCATGCTTCCGATATTATGTAAGCTTTGGTTTTCAAAAACAACCTTGGCATTTAGACCGATAACAACATTACGTGTGACTGATCTAAAGACAACACCAAAAGGCTTTTTAATATACGTCACGTGTTAAGCTTATCGCCGTCAATATTCTCAACCATGATAGTTTGTAATGTAACACAGCACTAAATCGGTTATTCAGTCATCAGTTGTTTAGAAATCATATGCAGACATTTCGCTCCTTTTGACAATTTTAGAATAGGGTTGGCACAGTTTACTGAATACAGGATTTGGCCGCACTGCCAATGACTTTGTATCCGTATCAGCGTCTTATTAAATAGAGGAAGGGAGCTGGGTAACAGACTAAGTAGTTCTGTCCATCGGTAAAACTCTGTTCACAATTACCGTCTACAATTGTGTTTGTGACAACATAAATACAGATGTCCCGTCAACCAATGTGGTTGGTGAGCTTTGGTCTGTCTTTTCTTCACTAGAAAAGTTCTTTATGGGCGAAAATTGGTTTCTTGTTCCCCTTTCCACTCTCCTCCGCCATTATTTCCGCCGTGCATAAAATAAACTTACCATACACACCGTGCATCTCACACACAAATTAAACCAAAAATCTGGGGTACCCTAATGTAACCTTTTTTGTTTTTCACATGATCGGCTTCTTTGGAAAACACGGAGGTGACCAACACTCGATCGTGACAACTCGATATTTTGCCCTTTAACAGTCTTCATTGACCTTTCATTTGATTAAGATACGACCAGCACTGAAGTCTATTAGTTTATATAAAGAGGCCAACAGAGGCCCGCAGCCGTCGCTTAATGATTAGAGTGGCAACCTACTAATCCTACTTTGATGTACCGCTCACGGGTTCGAATCCGTCTGTTGAACATCATGTATATGGGTGAGTCACACGATGTGGATCCGGCAATTGGCAAACGAAATTTCCTCCCTGTTTTTCGACGGTATTGAGGCAAGGAACAGTGTAAAATGTAAAATATGTCGACATATAACTGAAATACCACAGAAAGGAAAACAAACGCCGCATATATAGTAATTAAAGAATGACAAACTGAACAGATAAAGTATATTCAGGTCTCATTTGAAACACGTTCTGAGGTTTGTATTTCTGATATCACCAATGCTAACATAAAATAGCAATTACATTACTTAAGAACAACCACATGACTATAAACCGGAACGTGACGAATCAAATGACCACTTATCGGTCTGTTTACACCATGACGGGGTGTGTTCAGACAACGAACACCTTTTACTAGAACCAGTAGTTAATATCAGGATTCAAGGAATTATAAATATATACTTATCTATAAATTTGTGATTTTTATTTTTAACTCCCATGTGAGGCGGACTATAAACCTGATTTTCCTGATGCGTGCCAAGAAGCTATAATGTTTATTAGTCACACAACTGTCCACGTGACCGTTTGATTCCTTCCAGGTGGACCATCATGGTAACGTTTTCTGTAAGAAATCGTTTCGTTTGTTGTTGTCGACGATGACTGGGCAATTAAGTCGCTATTTAATCTGGTTTGGGGGCCGATCTAATAGACTACCTGTGCACGTCAGAATCCTGGAATATAAATAGGCCTGTTTGCAACACTTCGTGTCTAGTGCAAAGCGACATTCTTATTGGCAGTTTGGTAAGGGTTTAACTGAATATTTAAAGCGTAAACCAGTGCAGAGGATATTCAACGCCATCCACTGATAACGTCACGAACAACATCGATATATTACATATGTGTTGAACGATGTAAACCGTTTGAATTATTTTTACTAACCATTTAACTGGTTAAAACAAAGCAGCAGCCAGAAAGAAGTGATCCTAAGCTGTTTACAAAAACATCTTAAAGTCGTTAAGTGCTCTAGTATTGACATTTTTATCATGACTTCGTGCAGATGTCGAATTAGCTAGTGTCCTTCCGGCTCAGCCATAGGGCACAGAATTAGCTAGTGTCCTTCAGACCCCGCCGTATAGGGCACGGGTCACTTATTGCACATCGGCTTAACTTACACAGCTGTGGAGTTAAAAGAAAAACATGCCAAGGTACATTGGCTGGGATATTTTTGTATTTGAAGTCCTTTTGGAGTTTCATCAACATTGCAAATCATGTCTCACATGCAATAAATAGTAAAGTTTAATTTGCGAATTGAATTCGTCTGATACTGCACGGACTATTGTGCATCCAGGCATTCGATATTTTAATTGAACACAACACGGTGAAGATAATCCACAAATTGTTTCAGAAGAAGTAAACGAAGTCAGTATGTTCGATATTTAATCTAGCGGGCAAATGATCACATTTGTAGTGCTTTATTTTAGTTTCCAGTTTTGGTTAGCTACCACAGCCCCAATCCTAAATTTAACTAAATGTTTACTCGTTTCTGTTTCAGCGTCACAGTTTATTTAAATAATTCCTAAATTATCTCAGTACAGTTATAGCATCATTGCAGTCGCGATACTTTAATACGTGTAAGTGTCTGGGACACAGTTATGGTTTATTAGGCTGATGAACCAATTCAATTATATTAAATTCTTTATAACACTCACAAGGCTACCCCCAATAGGCACGAGGGATATTAGAGAAAATTATATACTCATATGACGTGTACAATATGTAAATAAGAGCAGAAATAGATGCAACAAGAAGCAGCATTCGAGAAACATTACACACAGAGATTTGACCAAGACATTGCCATTTATTGTCTTTTAATTCTTGTAAAATATATTTTGAATTATTGTTCAGGAAAGGTGGATTCTCCATTATGAGCAGTTCACTTGATTTTGAAGCAGGAGGGTTTGTATAGCAGAATCCCGGGGAAAACAGCAGTCTTAGATTAGGCAGTTATCAATAAGTTATAAAGAACAATATAAAATAACTTTTTAACAATGTAAATAATTGCTGTTATTATTATTACACTAAAGGTAGACATATAATAGATATTATGCAGGACTCAAAATATTTCCCTGCAATAGGCGACACAATACGATACCATAGGTAACTTCAGTTTATACGATATCTTCACAGGTCGTCATCCCATCTACTTAAGAGTAGATTTGTTCTTGTTCTAGCACAGCTTTATACAACATTTTAGATTTCTTTGAAACATTGTATGTACTGAATACTGCAAATTGACAGCCCGTTTCAGATTTTATCTGCTATATCGAACAATTAACATGTAACCGGTTTATGATGTATATGTTGAGATAATTTCCGCAAGCATCCCTTGTTGATCTGTATTAAACTGCACACACAAATAATACATTATGCTTTGCAAATGCATTAAGACGCGTGAAGATACATTTCAAACCATATTATTTGCGTCTTCCAGAAGTGGATATAATTGACAGAAATTGCAACGTGAGCTGTAACTTGACTGACGAGGACTTGAACCAATGTGACGTTAACTACGGACATGCTATTAATTACACCGACAGAGAAAGGACTTAATTATCTATTGACCTACAAATGTTCTGACTGAACACCATCATTGTCGGATTTCGGAAAATTCGTCCTGTCACTATGATATAAAACTCGTTACATAGGTTTGTCCATGCACGGTGCTTTATATTCCGACCCACTTCAAGCTACCTTGCTGGAGCACACGGGGAAACACACAATCTTGTGAGTTTACTGTAAACCTTGTTTGTGCGTTTAAACGCATATTCATTTTTTACTTTGAAATAAAAGTTTTTTCCAACATAACAGGTTTCTTGTATTTTCCTGGAGACCAAGAAAACAATCCCCCTGCTTTATATTTATGTGTCAAACGACAGAATCGAGATTCCTCTCGACAGACAAATGACAGCAGCTTATTAACTCTAGATGAGGACACATGTTAATATCGGCATACGATTATGAGTGATAAACGAAGTCTAGAAACCCGCGACACTAGCTTAAGGCTGTAAGTCTCCTGAAGATATAAGACATATTGGATGGTTGGAGGGGTATTCATTAACTTACTACATTTTATCATACAACAAAGAACATGAAAAAAGATATGTTATGATTCTCATCGTTGTTTTGTAGCAGTTGTATTATTAGGTTTGTTATATATTATTCAGACCCAGAGTTAATTCGTTATGTTGTCAAGCAACAGTTTGTAATTATACTGAGGCGATCGTAATCGAAGGTAAACACTACAACGCGCAAACATGAATTTAACGTTAAATATAGACGTGTTCTAAGTGACTATGACAGAACCAGGACCTAGTTAACCTCCGGTCAATATAGGAATGTTAGCGCATTTAACATAATGCCAGCCGGGTACATACATCTGATGAAAACTAAAACGAATTATGCATACTACATGTGTCTTTAGCGGCCATGTATTGTAATTAATCTAGTCAGAATTCATCACTGAACAAACAAATATCAGCCCTGGGAATTCCCCCGAGCCTAATCCGATTACCACCATCTCCAATGGGACTGTCAGGCGAAGTGGCTAGCACAATGTCCTCAGTAACGCTAGAATCCAAAGTTTCGGCATTATTTAATATTATAAGAGGTATATTTTTGCGGTGATTTTTCATAACCTTGGATATGCGTCGCAATCTGAGTTTATTTATACATTAGTAGATGAAAGTGCTCCCAACATTTGAAAGCCTGTGTTTGCTTGGCGGCAGCGTTTACATATCTGGTTCAAGTGACATGAGCTTCGGAAACTCGAACAATATCGTGTGCACATCGTGGTCGCCCTGGGTTTTGTTTTTTTAAGTTGACGGATGGTGTCACAAACGGAGCCGTAAAAGTCACCTAGAAAATAAAAATCATGCTGTTCATTAACTCATTTGAATGAGTTATTATTTCGTTTGAACGACTTATTCTGTCGTTTGAACGCCCTATTATCTTGTTTGGGGGATTTATTATGATGTTTGAAAGACTTAATATATCGTTTGTATGAGATAATAAGTCGTTAAACCGAGTTATTCAACCAATCAAATGACAACATTTTGTGGCCATATTTGACATGCGGACTTGCAATCCTGCGTCTAGTCTTGCCCTTTTTAAGTATCATAAAGGCATTGTAGTGGCAGGTTTACAGAAGGAAACGTATCTCTTCTTTTTCAATCCAGTCACAAAATTCAGTCACACAATTCAGTCAGCGAATTGCGATTTATTTTCTCCATTTTTGTTTTCCGTGATCGAGCGTCCCTTTTCATTGATTGACGAACTCGTTTGAACGAGTTAATAAGTCACAGTCACTTTTACGGCTCATACACACATTTACTATAACATATAATATTTTAACCTTGAATGGACTCGCCATTCAACCTTCCTTGGTTTTCTACATTTAAAAAGTATTGTTGCATATACAACGGCTTTCCATCCTGGGCTAGCAAATAAAGTACAGAACAGTTCTTACTTGACTGACTCTGGCATACCGACATCTCTCCTCTCAGTAATTTGTTATTAAACACCTATATTAAAGTGCATTACATTTATAGCAGCTGGTCCGAACAGTTGTTGTTTTTTATATTTACTCTATGTGATAAAATTGTTACTATAATACACGGTACCCAGTGACCTGATCGTGTCCAAGAGCAGTATTTAATTGCAGACAAAATGATGCTTTGTAATCAAATACTGCACATTGTATCAAAAGATGATTAAAACACCTGTACGCACGATTAATTATTTTTAATGTGTAATGTTCCTGGTCTAATATTCATCTTTTTCTGTCTACTATTTTCGTAAAACAGAGAAAACAATATTTCCCATTTTGCCTCGTTATACATTGGTTTGAAAACTTATTTATGTGATTATCGAGCCGGAGAGTAGCTGTGATTCTAATTACTTCTCTGCACATGATGTAACTGTTGGTTTAAATTTCTTGGTCGTTGATGATTTCTCCCACTATTCCCATGTTAGGCATAAAACAAGTTCATTCAAAACCCGATAAGGCCAATTAAGGACGAAGTTTTGCCAGAATTGGCAATTTAACCTGGAAATGAAATAATGGCAGATATGGGAAGACTTTTTCAAAAAAAGAGAAGACCCCTTTAAGTCCAATTAAGACGTAGTTTTGCCCGAATTTCAAATCAAACCTAGAATGACATTATGGTAGATACGGAGAGACTTCAAAAATAGTATATCTGGATTGAGCCAGACTGGTTTAAACTTGCTAGAAAACTATTTATTGTTGAACAGATTATAATTATAGCGAGAGATGCCTGTGACGTCACCATTTCTGCGTAGGTGTAAATTGGCAGGTGTACCAGGACGTTGGCTATTCTCACGACATCTGAAGTTGTGCTGAATTATTAAATTAAAGCTCACAATATGAATTGTATACACGCGAATAGACTTATGTCAACACTAAAGGGAAAGTAAATTACACAAGGGTCTGTCAAATATTGCTCTTGTCAATATTGTCGCGATAAACATGCCTAAGAGATGGGGACTCGTTAACTATAGTAATAAAGACAAATATATCAATAATTCGATGCATTGGGAATTGTTTGCTCTCTTATATTTTAACCTTTAACACACGATAGTGTAACATTCTGGTTGAACTGACAACTTTCGTTTTCTTCACAGTAATAAATAGAGGATATTACACAGTGAAGTCTGAATACCATAAATATTGCTTTTTTTTTGTCTTTCTTTACGGCAATAATAGGACACATATATACCTTTTAATCTTTCATTACAACAATAATAAGGGGCATACATTTTGTCTTTCTTTACAGTAATCATAAAGAGCATACCTTTTTCTTTCTTCACAGTAATAAATGGAGGATATTACACAGTGAAGTTTGAATACCATAAATTTTGCTTGAAAGAATGGTTAAAAGAGATAACCCAAGAGACGCGAAGCGTCGAGTGGGTTTTTCTTTCTATAATAGAGTTATAATAGATAGCATATCTATTTTCTTTCTCTACAGTTATGATAGGGAGCTTATCTTTTTTTTTCTTTACAGTTATAATAGGGGACATATCTTTTTTCTTTCTTTACAGTTATAATAGGGGATATATCTTTAATCTTTCTTAACAGATATAATAGGGAGCATACATTTTTGTCTTTCTTGACAGTAATCATAAAGAGCATACCTTTTTCTTTCTTTACAGTAATCATTAAGAGCATACCTTTTTCTTTTTTTACGGTAATAATAAGGGGTATATCTTTTTATCTTTCTTTACAGTCGTAATAAGGAGCATATGTTTTTATCTTCATTTACAGTAATAATAAGGGGAATACCTTTAATTATAGCAATAATAAGGGGTATATATTTCTGTGTTCCTTAACAGTAATAATGGGGAGTATACATATTTGTCTTTCTTTACAGTAATAATAAGGGGCATACATTGTGTCTTTCTTTACAATAATAACAAAGAGAAAATTGTTATCTTTCTTTAAGTAAGTATAGGAAGCATATCTTTTTATCTTTCTTTACAGTAGTTATAAGAGACACATTTTTTGTCTTTCTTTACCGCAATAATAGGACACATATATACCTTTTAATCTTTCATTACAACAATAATAAGGGGTATATATGTCTGTTTTCCTTTACAGTAATAATGGGGAGCATATATTTTTGTCTTTCTTTACAGCAATAATAAGGGGTGTACATTTTAATCTTTCTTTACAGTAGGCCTAATAATAAGGGGCGTACAGTTTTATCTTTCTTGAGAGTAATAATAAGGAACATAAAAGGTTCAATAGTTTTTGGAATTTAGAACTTCCATTAGATTCTAAAAACACCCTGGGTATATAGCTTTAATCGAAGCCTAATGACTCACTACTGAACCACCAGTTCTGTTGATAGGTTGAACGAGTTTAAATTTAGTGGGCTTGTTATATACTTTGTATGTCTTACGTATATTGGAATGTATTGTTTTGTTATTAGTTTAGTATTTATCTGATATCCAGAGATGTTGGTAGCATTTCGTGAGTTCGCTTCTGAATACCGTATTCAAAAATAAACAACTGAACTAGCCTGAGACAATAACATGTTCACGACACATACAGCAGAGATGAATTATTAATGCGAAGCACACAATAAAATAATACAAGCCCATTTGTAGGCAATTCAACACGCCATCAGGTACATGCGAATACAACTACTTTACAAGAAAAACATGAGATAAAATGCATTGATCATGACACAAATATCTCTAAAATGTGTCTGTTTTAATATTCGGGTAATATGGTATATGGGAAAATTATTAACGAAATTCGAAATTTTTAATATTTGTTACAGGTTCTAGACTAAAAATGAGAATAAAACATTTTGGTTGTGCTGGAGAGAAAGTCAGTTTTGTATCCTTCCTGGGATGGGCGTTGCGATTTGTAGTATCGATTTCCGGGGAAACTTCTTAACTGCGGAGTTTTGATTGGTCGATTGTTTCGTTCTTCTCTAATGACCAATCACAATGCTCCAAATAAGGGGAATCCCCTTGTGTATAGTAACTACAAATCGTACCGTGAGAATGCGTCTTAAACAAATCGTTTTAGCGAGTTGATTGATTGATTGGTGTTTTACGCCGTGCTTAAGGGTGTTTCACTTATATCACGGTGGTGTATTCCAACAATAATTGACACAAGCACAACCAATATGTAAAGCGTTTCCATAATGCTGGAAAGTAAATCTTCCTTCAGTGTTAAGTAAAGACAGCATTGGTACTCTTCACACAAACTGTCCTTAGCCAGAGGGTCGATTTGAAAGACCATCACAGCGAATATATATTGTACCTAGTACTTGCGAATAATTAAAGGCGAATAACTGAATCGCATGCTTTCCAACAATTGTATACATCAGTTGTTACCACACGCCATTGACTACATGTCATCAAGTAGACTCGAATACAATGTTCAACAAAATTGAATTACATTATTAAATGCTGATATTTAAAGGTTATATACATCTGTTTGATATTACTGATGTGAATGTGTAATTATAGGGAAAACCATAGGCACGACTGTCACCTTCCTTCCAAGTATCTATAGCGCATAAAAAAATCTATACATCGATTATCATCCGCCTACAAACTTAGCTAGTTATTCTTCTAACTCACATGTTGTCCACATTAATAGCATTGGTAAAAATGATCAAACTGCGCGTTCACGCAACTAACCAAGTAAGACCAGTATTCACCACAACAAAAACATATTGGTTTATTCAAGTAACATTTATAAGTCTATGAAACTTTTAAAATGTTACCATCTTAGTAAACATTGCATTTAACCGGTTTGCGTTTGGTAACTGTCGTGTACCCTCGATCTTCTCAGACTGACTTTATTCTTATGTTTCCTCTGGCTTAATGTAACGAAATAATCGATTATTAAGCAACCCTATACGTACTCAATGAGAATGTCGTATTTGAGTTACATGGGGGTGTTGGGTAAATATGAACAAACCATCCATTTTATTAAACGAAATTAAAAGTTGTGAGCAATACGAGCGTAGATTTTGTTTATGTTTAAACTATGATAGAGAATTAAAACCCACCCAGACCTATATGGACTATCCTATAGGGAAACATTCTCAATTTGTGATTTTGTGAGTGTGTTGTGTTGTTATTTCATAGAGGTCGAAATTCAACTAGGCAGTCCGAAGTCGTTGTATTCATTATCTACTAAGTCACTACTGCATTCAAACCAGTCATTATGCTTGTGTGTGTTGGAATGTCTACAGAGGTTAGGCTACCCTTTGTGGTGGGAAGAACTTCAGAACTTCAGAACTTGAAGATCTTCGTGGTAAAATACTGGTTAGTACGATACGAGACAACTCTATCCTACTGTGATTTGCTAGCGTTAAGGATATAACACAAGCGCCAAGAAAACATATTTATCGCAGATGTACGCAATTTTATGAACGTGACATATACTCTGAATAAAATAGTGCTGCATGCTAGTCGAAAGCCACAGCCCCTATATAGAAACGACAGAGAGGAGAAAATCTTTAATCGAAGCAATGCATAGAAATTTCGTCAGCCGCATCAGATTATAAACAAATCATAACAATGTTTCTGAACACAAAGTAAAGTCACAATAACACAAACACTACGTACATCAGAAGTGGTTGATAAGCTAAAAGTATTCATATACTTTAACATTGTCCTCCGCCAGGTGGCCACCAGAGGGTGTACTGAAGTCATTCCTCAAATCCTATCACATCCGAGAGAAATAGAGGTCCTTATCGGGAAGTTTTTACCACAAAGGTTATTCGTTTGTACTTAACAGGCTTTCGGCAATGGCACGTCTTCTACTAGTTGATGCCCACATCGGCATTGATTCTATAACGTGACTGAAACTGACTTTAAAATATATAAGTGTTAACTGGGTTAAAAGTCGTTCGGAAATTTGTACCAAGCTGATTAAAATCGCGTTAACAAAAACTGCACTTTTTCAGCTCTTAACATGGTTTAGTGCCTTTACAGTTACGAAAAGTATACGATGCAGTAATTTAAGTCTAGATCACGTTTTGTTTAAACACATTTGGCTAATCTTTACCTGGGTTTCAATGAATAATTAAAGAGAACAAAGAAAAGTATATCTTGCATGTGTGCTACTGTCAGTGTTACATTTTCTGGTGTCTCTTTTGGCTAGAGAGTCGTTTATAGTGAAATCCATTAAACCAAGTGGTTCTATACAGGGATTCCAATAAATCTCTTGTTGAACATATAGTCAAAAACCAAGTAAAAATGGTGCGACGGTATCACGCTGATCGCAACGATGAAAATTCACATTAAACAGAGGACGTTAAACATCCCTTCGTACAATCTCTTAGATGAGAAGTCAGGTCATGATTTCTGTCGTCGAAGCTTGCTTCCATATGCCAGGTATTTCAGCATGTGTAGTGTGCTCTGGTGTTAAGTCCTCGATATACAGCTAAGTGTCCTTCCCGCGGATATGCCTGGATACGATCAAATAGTCTAGATTGTTATAAAAAGCCAGTTCACTTGCCTCTTGTATAATAATTAATTTGTTAAATGACATCATTGATTTATGACCCACAAATTTGCCCAAAGCCGTCTGAACCTGTGTTTCGTATATCCACGTTTCCTTCAAGCCACACTATGTCCTTTACATGCACCCGGAAATAACAATTAAGTACCCACTGTGAAACCGGAAGCAGAAATGACACGTTTGTTAATACCAATAATTGGTCGCAGGGGAGGAACTCTTGAAATTGTGTCATTATATTGGTTAAGCTAAGTGGCAGCAGCTATCACACACCACAGGACTGGGATGGCGTCTAACTTGTCACGTTCCTGCTTTTGGAAAGTAATGATAAGTTTATATTGCAAATGGGTTGCCAAATATATGACTTAATATAGTTATGACCTTCATAACAGCCCCACCTAGCGGCTGGTCTAGTGGTGACTGAGTACTACCATCGCCGACAAATTCATATCTCATGCCGGCTTCGTTTCATTGTATAACTATTGTGGCAAATCAGTCTAAACAAAGCTATCCAAAGATCTATCTTCTGTTTCATTTGTATCTTACGCAATCCAGTTTGATAGAGAAAGGTTGTAGAAAAAAGTATTGTGACATGCATCTAAATAAATGCCATCGTATCGATAATAGTTATCGATTTGACTTCTAAGTGTATATTTAAGCAATTTAGGCAATTACGGCAACCATATTCCAGAGGTAAAACAACGTTAAAAAAGCCATTTGTAGCATTTTCTCTGCTCTTTTACAGAACGGTAATACTGTTTTCACACAGACGAGTCGACACAATATTTCCACGGGCTAAAACATGTTATTGGCAAGAGCTCAGGTCAAGCTTGCCGTCGTACACCATTACTGAAAGCCCTGGGAGATTTGAGTGCTAACACCGCTTGACAGTGATGCAGCTCTCCAGTGACGGCAGACATTAAATCCGCTGTGAGAGTTAAACTCAAATGAGTAATGACTATTGTAGGCAATTACTATTTTCGTAATGACGACTACATCGGCGAAGTTTTAAAAGCTGGACAGGATTGTAATTGAGCACGATTATTAGGGAGCAGTCCGCAAATAGATCTCACACATCGGTTTATTGTGATCTGTATTCTGTACGATAATTCAGCTGCTTAAATGCTACTTTAGGCGGCACTGAAACATGACAATTCAGTGCCAGGCACAGATTAAGAAAACGTAAAGTTTGATACTTATCATTTGAAAGGACATAACCTCATAAACAATCAATACCACTGAGCTGTTCTCCAGTATTACTGATCAATTAATCATCCGTGGATATTTATATGTTTTATATTCAGCTGCTTTGAATCATACAGATAACAGGAGATCGAAGAGTCGTCGGGGAAGACGATTGGTTTACGATTTTTCAAGAACATCTCGATTATTTCTCAAAGCCATTTGTTGTATCGACATCCGTTGTTTGTACTCATGTTTAGTGGGTATACGCTAAGACGAGTGTATCATAACGAGAAAGTCGACATGTCATTACGTGGGTGCCTGCTGTGCAGTTTGAACAATAAACGTTTAATCGTTTTTGTAAAACATAACACACCTGTAACACACCATTCTATAGTGCTAGTATCTGCACTTAAACGTTGCGTATCAATAAACCCAGAAGTTGTAATCTTACTCAAGTTTTTGCTTTCGTTACAGTGGAACTTTAATCTGGTTAGGGTCAATAAGACGTGATAAATATTCGTAAATATATCTGCAAATACGACTCCAGTTCTACAAGCACACGATTTACATGTAAGTCTTTTAGTTTTAATAGCCGAGATCCAAGTGATATATTTTAAAGATTAATGTAGGTCCAGATTCTGTTTATTTCACGAAATAAAACCACTTACTAAATACCATTGCCTGTTGTGTTTGTTTGTTTGTTTGTTTGTGTTTTTGTTTGGGGTATAACGTCCGTTCGAACTCAAGGGTATTTTACACATGTGACGACGTTTTGCCCCTCTTTCGCTCTTCCTTTTCTGAAGATAAAGTGAAAAGAGTACATCTCAGCAAAACCACCTCCGGGATTGCCGGAGACACCTCGTGGCACACCATGAAGTCAGCCATGACGTGCTCAAAAGTAGATACGTACCAAAGAGAAAACAGACAAAAATATTGATATCAGTATTTTGTGGACGATTATTCTCCTTGCATTGTAAACTGTGGAGTAGTTTCTGCTTGTTTATCTTTCACTTTCAACGGTTTAAGAACCCAGTTAAGGGTCGTAGTCTGTTCAAAATTAAATAAACTAGATCAGGATAAACGGTTATAAAGCGGTTACGATAAATTTAAAAAGTATACAACCTTAATCAATAATGATAGCTCGACCGGGAGAAATTATTATAATAAATGTAAAGAAATAAATATAGTGTAAGTGGGCATAAGCTGAGTTTAATCAGTTGATGTTCGGTTTAATTCTGACAAAAGTACAATACGGAAGAATTAAATAGCTCCTAAGGTGTCAAGTTGTCGATTCATATGCATTTTGTGAGAGTTAAACTTTCAGTTAGCCCACAATCGTTACTACTATCGATTAAGAAAATATTTACCCGTGTACAATTGAAGTATTTGGAGATTTATATGTGCCATTATTGATACATGTATTCTGTTTCTTCTCACACTAGTTGTGCTCGTGTGTACTTGTCCATGTGGTCGACAAACACGATTCTACTGTTCATGTGGAGTTTACTTTTAATAATTCAGGGCTGTTTCTTGTGGAGTCTGAATACTGTTGTCTTAACGTGGTCCACTTGTTTGTTTTAAGTGTACAAAGGACATCATCACGAAATATCACAAACTTGCCAAACTAACAGAATAATACTTAACGTAATACTCAGACATAACACCTTATTACATACAAATGTAAAACATGACAAGTACACATCATTACTTAATCAACAATCTGTTTTAAAAACTAGAGCGGTATACTATTGCACTATCAAAATATTTGTTTTTTGGAAATTAGTTTTATCTATGTCTTTTCTGAAATGTATTGTGATTATTTAGGCTTATTTAATTTTTCATAAAATGGTTACATCAAAATGTAGGCCTATCAATCGCAGCTATTCGGTCGTATATCGTGTTTTGGGGAATAGTGTCACGTGTAGCCCAATAAGACTTTACTGGCGAATGGGAATCCCAACCAAGTCAGCAATGTAAAACGACACCGAGCACCCGCAGTAACAAAAACAAATCGAGATACTGTCACTTTAATGACCTTATTGTTAGCGATTGGTCTGTCCAGACATCCACATAACAAAGCAGTACAAATTAGAAAGCCAGAATATTCAGTTAGGTGAATATCATTTTAAAGGAGGTTGACGTTGTAGAGTGTACCATGAGCAGGTAATGTGGTCGGTCATTCCGAGTGGTGAACCTCGCCAGTCTGTGAAATGCATGCAGCCATCACGTCAACGATAGAGAATTATGTTTATTCGATAGATCATTCAAATAACAACAAATCGGTTGAAAAAACAGCAGAGGAAATGTGGAGAAGTGTTTTCGTACAAATTAACTTTATCGCTGTATGTTTAGTCTTGTTGTGGAACTCTTTATGAGCCATGTTATAGTCGTTCAACATTTTGTTTGGAGATATTCAAATGGATATGATATAACAATTCTATATAAGCTTTCAAGATATTTTTGTCTTGCATTTCCGTTAGCTGTTTGTATTATATATTTTTGCTGGTAACTTGTTTCGGATATGAGCATTACATCTTGTGATTGGTTTTCTTTGGTGTTTCTATTCTTGTATATTACTATAAAATCGTATTTTCCAAGAACATCTGATCATTTGTCTGGAAATTAAATTCCTAATTAAGAAACTATGATAACAACTGCTGTGCATTGTCGTCAATTTGAGCACAGTAGAGTTTATATTTGAGAACGATCACCACAGGCGTTTTATCACAGTAAGGTGAGGCTTAAGCACAGAAAAGTCGGAAGAGTTTATAATTCAGAGCTAGGATAGGAGGCCTTAAGTACAGTGGAGATCCAGGATCGTATATCTTAGAAACGTTAGATTTTAAAGTAGTAAACTTCGATGAATCTATATTACAGAATGAGGGTCGCAGGCCTTTATGTGCAGTAAAGCTGTAAGAATGTTTACTTTAGAGCGAAGGTATGAGGCCTTAAGTACAGAGGAGAACCAGCGCCGCATACCTTTTAACAGAGAAACGTTAGATTTTAACGTAGTAAAGTTCGATGAATCTATATTACAAAATGAGGGTCGCAAGCCTTTATGTGCAGTAAAGCTGTAAGGATGTTTACTTTAGAGCGAAGGTATGAGGCCTTAAGTACAGAGGAGAACCGGCGCCGCATACCTTTTAACAGAGAAACGTTAGATTTTAACGTAGTAAAGTTCGATGAATCTATATTACACAATGAGGGCCGCGGGCCTTCGTGTACAGTAAAGCTGTAAGAATGTTTACTTTAGAGCGAAGGTGTGAGGCCTTAAGTACAGAGGAGAACCAGGACCGCGATGAATCTTTATTATATAATGAGGGTTGCAGGCCCTCAGTAAAGTTGTTAGATTTTAGAACAAGAGCCTCGGACCGTTTAATCCTTTTTGAAAAGTGTATACCTTATAGCTAGGATGGCAGGACTTTATGTTTTATTTCGTTATATTTGATCAAAGCAGAGGAGTAAAGTTAGATTTTGGCATAATAAAGCTGGAAGAGTCTTTATTATAGAATGGTGGCCACAGGCTATTGCGCATGGTAAAGTTGGAAGCGTTTATTTGTTTGAACGAGGGTCGCTAACGTTAATTCGTTGTTAGTAATAGAATATTATATAAAACAACTATCATCGCATTTAGGGTTCTGTTTTGTCTCCTAACATACTCTGCACAGTGACTCAGTGTTGGGTTGATTGATTGATTGGTCAATGTTTTACGCCGTGCTCATGGGTATTTCACTTATATGACGGCAGTGTATCCCAGCAATAATTGACACTAGCATAACTATAAAAAGTGTTTTGATACAGCTGGAAAAAGTTATTCTCATTCCATGGTGCTAAGTCAAGATAGCATTGCTACTCTTCAAACAACTCCGCATAAAGCGATACTCCTGGCTGCAATAACCCCTATATCCCTTGAAAGGTTACCATTTAACATACTCAAATATGATATCGATTTGTCGTTTCTTCATCTTATAAAATCAACTGAGGGTTACAAGTATATACCTACCTACGACCACATGGTAAACCGTACTATAAACAGCCGACTATATAGATCTCGTGACGTAGGCCCCCTAATGTGAAAAGAAAGACATTTGATTGGTCAATATTTGTGGAGCTCTTCTGTTTAGTTATTAAAGTAGCAAGACATGACCGCGTGGGGGTCATGGCTTACATGCTATCATATTTGCGTTGGTCGTCTGTATCTACTAACAAATTACAACATACCCCACAAACAATACGGTGTTCTTGAATAACGTGTTGAAACTACTTAGTTTCACTTTCAATTAAATTCACTCTATTCCACATTTATCTATACAATGTAATTGACAAAACTCACGAAATGTCACCAGCTACATAGGATATCAAATTAATGTTATTTAATACAGACAAAGATATGGTATTACAAGTGTATTAACCAGAAAATGCTTCCTGCTTAACAATTTCTTCGTATACGTTATAAATCGATTTAACCAGATAAACGGACCTCGCGGACACCGTAGAACCATGTACATGTAGTTAGTATTACACTAAAACCACAGATATTTACTACATAATAGATTATGATTTAAATCTGCCTCGTTTCACGCTTGCACTGCCTTCATGTTTTCGTTGATATTCCAATAAACAAAAAAAATGTTTAAGCCCAGCCCATTTTAGCCAAACGATTTTGTTTATTTATAGCACATTGAAAACTCATCGATACACAATGCATTGCGCTAAATCATTGAAGCAAAAAACTCTGTCAACATTAAATGATATTCTGTGCTTTTCATATATTTGATCTGTGACAAATTGATGCTGGTTCTACCCCATTAAAGTAATAAAATACACCATATTCTGTGTTTTTCATGTATTTGATCTGTGACAAATTGATGCGTGGTCCTACCCCATTAAAGTAATAAAATACACCATATTCTTTGCTTTTCATGTATTTGATCTGTGACAAATTGATGCATGGTCCTATCCCATTAAAGTAATAAAATACACCATATTCTGTGCTTTTCATGTATTTGATTTGTGACAAATTGATGATGGTTCTACTCCATTAAAGTAACAAAATACACCATATTCTGTGCTTTTCATGTATTTGATCTGTGACAAATTGATGTTGGTTCTACCCCATTAAAGTAAT
>JAQQZZ010075170.1:0-13829 GCA_030265115.1 Mopalia vespertina
GTTCATTGGGAAGTTGAACGTTACATTGGACTATGTCTGGTATTTGACAGTTCATTGGGAAGTTGAACGTTACATTGGACTATGTCTGGTATTTGACAGTTCATTGGGAAGTTGAACGTTACATTGAACTATGTCTGGCCTTTGACAGTAAATTGGGAAGTTGAACGGGGCATTAGAGTAGGTCTGGTATTTGACAGTTTCTTGGGAAGCTGAACGTTACATTGGACTAGGTCTGGTATTTGACAGTTTCTTGGGAAGCTGAACGTGAGATTGTACTAGGTCTGGTATTTGACAGTAAATTGGGAAGTTGAATGGGGCATTGTACACTGTCTTGAAAATGGACTTTACTACCTGGTGTACAAAACTGTTTAAAGCTGTCTTTTCGTGATGCTTCCATATCAAAATTGACTTAATACGTTATGTGAGAGAGGCTATCTGATGGTTTGTCAAAACTTACTATAACACTAGGTAGTCTAAGAGAGAGGCTATCTGACGGTTCGCCAAAACTTACTTAACACATGGTATGAGAGAGCCTATCTAGAGGTTCGCAAAAACTGCGTGGCCAATAGAAAACAAAAGCATTCTTGATGTAAATACGTAATAAATGGCGTTTACTAGTGCATCAATAATGTCCCCTTTTTAAATAATGACGAAACCTAAAATTTGGCTAGAGCCAATAAAGTATGCCATAATCTACACTCCTCGTCTGGTATATGAATGATCAGTATTACACATGCCATCAGCCACATCCTGATGAAATCATACATCTTAATCATTTTCCACAACTGTCACGGTGATGGTCCATGAAGAACTAAAGCAGTTGACCTATAGGTTTACACACCCGTCTTGGCTAACTGTCAATTAGAGAAGAGTTATGTTAGAGGGTTTTCAGAATACGCCGTCGGGGTCGGGTGCAAATCAGCTTAGCATGTAAAGAGATAGTCGATGCGCGCTTTATCGGACTAGTATCTCTCACAGGGCATTATCAAATGTCCATCTTCCGTGTCTAGGAATCCGTGCTGTAGGCAGCAGGATACAAGCCACGTGGAATATCGGGTGCTGATTAGAAACATTTGAAGAAGAAATTATATCCCGTCGCATTCACCATCGTCTTGTAGATTAAGCTGATCAGATTACTATAGGCTGGGAACAGGTTTACAAAAATCTGCTTAGTTTAACGTGTTCTTGACTATCCATCAAATATGTAATCATCGGTTGTCAACAACAGTTTTACCCAAAGATAAAGATGTTACTAAGTAAATACCTTGAATAGATAAAAGACAAATCAATGTTTTCATATATATATTTTACTTTATACTTTTCTGTGTAACAAAATATTAATTAATTGTACTTTCGTTAGATTTAGTATTACGTGTCTATATTTCGCGGAGAAAACTAAATGTAATCTTTTAATGTCTGTAAATTTTGTTTACAGTCTAACCCATAGAGATTTCTAAAGTATGGTTGTTAACTAATCTGACTATTGAGACATTAGCCTATCTGTGCAACACAACAGATGGCAATTCTTTTAAAACCTATATCATATTCATTAACCCTTCAAATAAATAATGTAGCATGTGTTATTTCGGTAATTACTTATATTGATCATTTTTGTTACGTTTAACTGAATATCAGAAATAACAGGGAAGAATTGTAGTCGGTAGATGTCACAGTAGCAATATACAAGATAACCGGCAGGGTATAGCCATCGGACAAGTCTTCCGATAAATATATGTTTAGAATGAAGTCGAATGTACTAGTTCAAAGGAAAACAAATCTGTAAAAAATATCAACACTGTGTGATCTATGTTCTTTTATCTTTGTTTACTTTTGGTTGACACCATGCAGTCTGTTTACCATCACAATAATCTCATCTCCTTTGAGTAAAAGCTGTTAACCATTTGATGCATTTACATAGTATCGTTTAAGTGTGTAACAATCTATTGTCCGGGGTTGATTGCAATTATACGGGGGTGATATTTACGAGGTGTCCTCTCTGTTTTCCGCTGTCTTTAAGGAAAGCCGAGAGAGACTTTGACAATCAGTCGTCACCAAAAGTGTAACACTATATTGATTACTACATTAAAATAAAAGCAAAGAAGCAAGCTTTTCTCGAATCAACAGACCTTTATGAATTGATAAAATTTGTTTGCAGATTTATCTTTTATAACCACGTTATCTGTAAACAATTAACAACGTTAATAACGGATATGGTAATAACATAACCATTTCAACACGTAAACGCTTAAAAACATATGGCTCTATTGGAACTCTTTACGGTTGCTCAGTCATGGCTCTGGTGGAACCCTCACAGCAACTGTTCCAAGTATTTCTCCCTTTCTTCTTATATCAAAAAACCGTTTTTGTCGTAATGGTTCCATATAGATTAGAACCATCCTCTTTTCTAAAGAACCCTCAAAGAACTATTATTTCTAAGAGTGTGCATATTATACTGACAAACTATTAAATTAAACAAAACACACCGCGATGTATAAAAATAACAAGTGTTGGCGCAATTTAAGATTTAACGTATTATATCACGCGTATACATAAATTAACTGCGTGGAATGGCGAAGAATAAAACATTAAACACCACAAATCTATATAATGGTACGCGTTTGTACACAAAAACAGAACTGTAAAGACAAAGAAGATAGCATCACATACATGTAAATGTCTATATTAATGCCATGCGGCAAGAGATGGGGATAACGCAAACAATTAATTACGCGAATTATTTAGCAACGATATTAATCTAAATAGCCAATAATAGTGTTATCGGATTGTAAGAGTGTTTCTTTGCTGTTGTTGGTACTGTGTGTGTGTGTTTTTGTTGCTGTTTTCTTTTTTTTTACTTTTTTTTTAAACAAACCAAAGGTCTTTTTAAGATCGTTTGATATTACATTATTTTTTCGTATCAAAGAACGGTGAGTTATCTGAGTATATGTTAACAGATATGGCTTATAATTAACGTCTAAGATCACAGATAAAGTTGTAAAAGAGCTTTTTGAAAACTCTACGTCACTCTCTTTCATCTTTACAGCCAAAACAACAACAACATGAGACAGCGCGCCTTCAATGTGAACTACCCGGATGTTATTTCGATTAACGGTAGCTAAAGATGTTGAATAGTACTGAAGCCGCGAAGCACTCTTCTTACATAGTTATTCTGTTACTTTTCCCCTTGCTAGTCAGATTTGTAAAGGCTTTAGGGTAGCAGTTAATTGACTCGACGTGGTGTCCTTGCTTATCCAGCTCATCTCCCGTTACTTAGTGCAAATACCCTTCCAGCTTCATTCTGACAGATCCAAATAAACACGACTCCACATTGACGAAATTGTATACACATTGCTTCGATAGACCAACAAATGATTCTAATGTACAAGATTGACATAATTCAATCCCCCTCCCTCCTAGCTATAATTATGTAATTATCAGCAAATATGTGTTTCTAGGGATGCATGTGTATAGTATTTATAGTTTAACGTATATCTGCCAAACGGAAAGGCGGGGAGTCTAGCTATGCACGAGAATGCGCATGGTTCTGTCAGAATATGGTAATTGATAGGAGCGTATGGTGGCTGGTTTTTGTTCTACGGATTTGAAACGGTATTTACTTCCCTTAGATCGCTAAACCTCGACATTGGCTGTTCATTAAACAGGCATAGTTTACAGAGAGCAGTGTACTTTCCATTGACATAATGACTGATTGTATTACGAAACCTAATAGGCCGAGTTCCACCAAAACTTCTCCTTGAATAACACATGTACACATCTAACATTTACAGGTGGAATTATAATTAAATCAATCAAACACATTTGTTCTAAACTTTACTGATTGAAATGAAAGCCGACACCAAGAGATTAGGCGTTAATCGGATACTGAATCTAGAATTAAACCTGATATATGTTTATCTTGAACTAACATTGACAGATGAGGGTCTTGTTTTTTCTAACACATGCAGACAAGCTATCGGTATTGATTTACAACACCTTACTTAAGCAGCCTACTGTGGTAATTTTAAATGCCTGGAAATGTCTCTGATTGGAAATCTAATTGATGGAAGCATAAAAACCCTACAGTGTATCGGGGACGGTTATTTCGGGCATATAACGAACGCACTTTTATTCAGATAGACAGTTTGACGTCCAAGCTGTCAAAACTGATTTACAGCTTATGCATATTAAGATACAATAACCGAAGATCATCTTAGGCAATATTTAACGATTTTCAAAGCTAGCTGTAAATACGATCTTGTAGATTCTGTTCCACAAGAGTCACTCATCACTCACCGTCCATCTATATACTGGCAATACTTCGTCGTGTACTGCTGCTTTATCTCAATCGAATCTAAGACGCGCGATTTGTCTTGCTTCTATTATTACGATTTTTATTGACTATTTGAGTATAGACTATCATTAGTAGTTCAATGGCAAAGTGGGGATTATGTGTTATGCATACAGAGCAGCATCTCCTTAGTGTAGAACTGGGCTATAAACTACAAAGGTACATGATTAATGGCGGGACATGTGGTGGATATATGTGAAGAACTATCCGTGACAGGTTTACCGTCTGAGTAGTAATCGCTTCTCAATATACCGCCATGTGTTTACACTGTATATATAAATAGGCAAGCAGACGATGATCTGGTTAAAGTAAAACATAAATACAGATCACGAAAACAGATCATTCTAAAATCAGCTACATAAACGTGTACAGAACACTTTAGTCTGTGATTAGTTCCCCATGTTCTGTTTAGTTGCAATACACAGAATGGTTACTCTTATAAGTCCTCTTATATGTGGCCGTGTTTAGTCCACACTTACATCACCGTGACCATATTGATGCTTTCATTTGACACAGTAGCAATATGTCTTGATGAAATTAATTTCAACGCAAACACTGGCTCCACCCAAAATCAATACCACTTAAAGAATGGCTACACTAGACAGGAAAGAGTCCCGAATTCCCGAGACTGGCTTCAAGTGATAGGAATGACTGTGTAACTGATAGAAATTCCTGGCGCACGCCTTTAATTGTGTCCAGTCGATAACTGTCACAGCATAGTAATAGAAATAAAGATTTATTGAAACATAAGTCCCACTCTTGGATACTCGGAACAATCTCAGCGCCTCGAACAGATGGTTCGCCAATCGAGGTTACTACAATGTGAAGTATTATTGCCGGCCAATCTATTGGATTTCGACGGTAAATATACAATCAGTCATTCATATAACGGTTTCCATAGAAATGTATTGTTAACAAAATTCACGATTTTAATACGCAGCAGCGTAACCCAGTACATCTGTAGAATTTTAAGTGGCCATACATTGAAGCATGCAAACCTCCCCAGAAGTAATTGAGTGGTATCAGTAAAAGTAGTATGGCTGTTTAAATAAAATAAAAGAACATTATTTGTATATGCCTGCTATATGTCATTAAAGGAATGTATTTATGTCACAGTAAGCCATCGTAGCTACAAGAATACGCGTCAAGGGATTGCCGTCGTGACCTTTAAACTAAGGTTAAATGGGCGGGAGGGGTAATTGTATTATGGCGAATCGATCATAAGGTATCAACAATCAACTAGCCCCTCGTTATGCACCAATACTTACAACATCATTTACCTTTTTATATTTTTCCTCACAGTAATTATGTTTCAAACTCCAGCTACATATAGTTTACAATCATTGTGGGGCAATCCGAAGAGGCATAGTCTTTTATTTAGCTAATTGGTTTCCATTCAGCTTCAATGTAAATATATATTTATATTAATTTTAATGTAGAGACAGACAGTTTTGCTTGCCGCCTTCAATATTGGAACTCGGGTCTCTGGTCAGCAGGACCAGCACTCTTACCGACTGAGCTACAGAGGCTGTCGCCTAAACGACCACGCCTCTTCATCAGGTAAAGGCCGCGGAGCTTCCTCTACGGGAAACATCCACACTCTAAAATAGCGTCTTTATGATTCAGAAATATATCTAGATATAGAGGTACATCACAGTGATTTCTATACCGGATTACAAGGCTTGCGTTATGACGCCATAGAATGGGTCCGTTACTGCGTAGACGCATATACTTGTATACGTCAGCAAAGGCAATTATGATGACAAGGCAACCAGAAAATCTATCATGAAAATCAATTCAAATAATTAAATTGACCACATGTCCCGCCGTTTTCCTGAGTGAAGCCGTGAAATGGGAAGCATCAGAGGAGAAGCGGAAACAGATTTTAACCAGCTTGTTACTCGATGGGACAGGTTGGTTCTAAAGGCTGTGGGAACTCGAGTGGGTAATTACAGTGAAGTGCTTCCCGTGCAAGTCCTGTTAGTATACCACCTCCGTAAGCACCGTGGACGTACCGTTATATTCCCGACAAGGTAGATCAGCTTCCCGTGGTTAAAGGACTATCCCACTCCATTAATGCCGCCTGTTTGAAAGTACATCTCTTACTACGTGTTGTCAAAGTAGCATTGGCAGTGTTCAATATGAAATCTAGTAATTATCTCCCGTGTAGCTACAGTAACAGTGTACTGTTGTTTTTGTCTGATTGCCGGAAGGGTCCCAAAAACTAATGCAATAGCATCTTATACGTTTAGCCATTAGTCCCTACCAGGGGAAAAGGAGAAAACCGTATTTGTTTACACATCATCTGTCCGTCCGTCTCAAATATAACCAGTCTTCGGCACATTTTTTTTTTCGCCTCAGCGGATTAAAATCAAAGTTTGTACACCGTTTTATATGACAACTTGAAGAATAGGTTTTAGTCTCGCTCACTTTAATTATTGTACAGTTCTGGCCATTTGGAAAGATCTGGGAGATATATCAGTTTTCCGCACGGATTGGAACAGCAGTGGACTATGTATTGCACTCATTACTGTGGCTCGTTTAATGAGTCGATAAACTGCGGTAATTGCACACATACTCATCATAATTTAAAGCAATGTTTTACAAAGAACATAACATGTTTCACTAAGGCTATTTTATGAAAATTTATTTTCAATTTTAATGAGTTCATTGTGCTGCTTGATCCAGGTTCATTAACACAATTTCAATTTCCTTGTGAAACGCAGGTGAACTATGAACACATTTTAACGTCTCCCAGTCTTATTATTCAGCTACCGGAGTAATTTATTACATTATTACTCACAACATCCATTACCATAATGCAAAAAAATGTAATTATTAAAGTCTTACAAAACACATGTTTAATAAAATACAAACAATGCTGACATTTCTAAGGACACCAAGACAATGTGAAGGCCACACACTAGAACTGATGAGGTATGGAAGGAGATAATGTTACCGCTGTTTATCGCGCATAGAAACAGATGCTTCATCAATTCATATAATTAATAAAATCTATGCTCTTCAATAAATTTAAGGTACGTTTTACGATACAAACAAAAAACCCATATATTATTGGTTAATATGCACGTAACTGTGTAGCTTAAGATCATCTAGAGTTGTTGATGGAATATTAATTAACAAGGCAAAACTGCGATTGTATCGTTTTGCACAGTTCATTGTCTACTCGAATAATCCAGAACTGTAACAATTTCTTACAGTAAGGATCGGCGTCGTGGACATGTACACAGGCAGACCTTTATGTACAGACACCTTTCAGACCCGACAACTCTGTCAAATATATCTGATGTTTTCCAGCTTATCAAGAGATTTACTACAACGATACTACAATAAAATCTTACCTTAAATTGAGTCTTGCAGTCGTGCGTCCAATCCTCCATCCTCATCTAGTTCCCTTGAGACTGTTCATTTAGATTTTAGAAGCGATTTTACTTTCCCAATCTTCCCCTTTATTCTCAGAGAACGGTTTTGAGGCTGTGTCTACACGCCTGGCTAACTTCCACTTGTTTCCACTTGGAATATGTATTAGAGTACTCACTCTCTCCAATCAACTATACACGAGCCCATGCGTTCTGATATACATCAGCTGTAAAACCTCTACGATCCAAAACAACATTTCCAGGAAAATGTCAAATGTTTCGATACGAACCAGGGTCAGAGTGTAATGGTGATAATTCAGAAGGTAGGAATTGTTGCCCGTAAAAGATAGTGGATGGTGTGTTGTTCTATGCACTGCTGCCAACCTGATAGAGGTCTGCAATAGTGATATAGTCTAGCTTCTGCTCTTGTGCGCTTCCGACATGTCATATCTGGCTCGTTATGATAGGGGGCAATAAAAAGCTGGGGAATCCAGGGCTTGAATGGTCAGAAGAGTGATAGATCCCGGGTAATGGTAAGCGGGCAGACTCCGTTCATTATGTGGGAACCAATGATCAGACAAACGCCTTGAATAGCAGCAATCAGTAGCGGTCCGTGGATTGACACCACAAGGGAAGCACATGTCCAACGTTCACTGTAACGGTACAATAAATACAGTCTAAAGAAATTACTCAAGAAAGTGTTGAAATGGATGTCTACTTTGCAGAATTGTAAACAGGTGAACATAACTTGTACATTTCAAATAAAGATCATTATAAGTAAGCCTGTTCTGAAAATTAAAGTTATTGCCTAAACTCGTCAATGTGATTGACTTACTATTTCGTGATTTAAATAGCTTATGAAAATGGACCTGTCTGAGGAATATGTACTGAACTTGAATGCTATTTTTCTAAATTCTCTGTAATCGTAATTTAATGATACTGTCCACGTGCAACGTCAAATTTAATACTTATTAAATCATTTGTCAGATATCTCTTATTTTAAAACACGAGTGCCATAGCTAATTCTTCCTCGCCACTCTCACATCCAGAAAATACACATAGTCAAGATCTTTAATGAACATTTACGTATCTGCACCCATTAAAAATCTCCATCAACATGTACCCCGATTCAATATTGAACATCTTATATTATTTTCCAAATTAGTGGATAACTAGAAATTGGAGACATTCATCTAGCCGCATGAGAAATAATCCAAGGCAAATTAAAGCAATTGTGGAAAGAAACCCTTGAGCATTAGTGGGAAATTAGGGCTTAATTGAAACTCCGGCAATCCTACAAACACAGACGCTGTTCTGTGGAGGATTATGAGTGTATTAAAGGCACGAGAAGGTTGTCCAACGAAGAAATAGTGGAACTAGAACATCGATTTCTTACATTGTTTGTCGAAAGCTGGCTGTTCTGCATCGGCATCTAAATCAAATAATTTAACTAGCAAGCAATCTACAAAAGATATCACAATTTATTTTATAATTAAGTTCCATCGGTTTATCGCACGTTTGACTATTTATAGAAAGACAATCAACGCTCCTATACACGTATGTCTATTGGTCTAAGAATAACCTTTTTTGTGTACGGAAAGCAATGTATTCGTATAGAATAGCGACATTCTTGAAAGCATCTTATGAATTTTATAAACGTTACATGGTAGAATTATGATGAAACATGTCGTGTTGAAAGGCAAAAAGTGATTAACATATAATTACTTGAAGGACACGTATATGTGTTACATTCAGACTGTACACTATATTTTTTCAAGCATAATGTTATCGCACTAGAGAACAGATAAAGAACACCTGTGATAAATTGCAGGTTAAGGGCAGGTATACTTATGAACAAATGAATGCCTCCATAGCTGCTATTTCAATTACAATTCCGACAAGGGACAGCACTTCAGCTGATACATGTTACACTGAAGTGCATTCTTTCAGGAACGGCTGTGGGTGGTTGGCTCACTGGAATTCCTAAGGGTTCGCAGTCAGTGTTAGAAATCATAAGAAGAGCGCTATGACGACAGTTGTGCATATATCAACAGCAGACAGCTCTCGCTTGATACCTTCTCTATAGATCTTTCGAAGAGCACAGACCGTGAATTCTTAGTCTCCAACTATGCTCGTAATAAAAAGTCCGTGTACTATCGGCACTTGCTCAATGTTGAAGGACTCTAACCTACAAGTGTTATATGCTACAACAGTGTCAATAAACATATATGTATCTTGTTTTGAGTTCATTAAGGCTATCAAGGATCTCCTCTTGATTCCTTCCAGCTAGCATTTAACGACTTTATATAATTTAGCGAACACTGCTGCTTTTGTTTTCGCCCACTATAATAAAGAACAGTTCCGTTCAGCTTATTTTCATTATTAATTACGATCACACTATAATACAGAAGTTATGCACCGATTTTACAGGATTCTGTTCAGTTGTGCATTTTACTGTTGTTCTATATTTTAGCCAGAAAC
Organism: Mopalia vespertina; assembly: GCA_030265115.1. Lineage (NCBI taxonomy): Eukaryota > Metazoa > Mollusca > Polyplacophora > Chitonida > Mopaliidae > Mopalia > Mopalia vespertina. The sequence continues at coordinate 10,210 of JAQQZZ010075170.1, forward strand.
AACAAAGCCTGTCTTACTGACTATGTCATTTGTTTTAGCAAGGAGCGTCAATTGGCAGGAAAAACAGGCGAGTATTGTATATTTTGAGGAGAAAAAAAACGCATTTATTTTTATCTTCTACACACTTTAAGAGCTGCGAATAAAACGGGATGTAGGTTCCATGGAACCACACAGATCGTAGTTACAGGAGGAAGCCACCCCCCGTCCCCATGTTTCCCTACCACGTTTCTTCAAGGCTAAAAGCTGCCTGTGTCCTATAGTGGGTATTTGTGTGTCAGATTCAGGTGTTGGTCAGAGAAGAGGTACTGGTCTGCTAGACACGGTAACAATTCTACATAGATTGCTGTTTAGACCACTAACACACACTAGCACGTTACTAATAGACTGAAAGCTAATTCACCATTTTCACCTAAGGGTAGCACGAATTACTAAACAAGTTGCTGGTCACCATTAAGTATTTATCGGTTGCCATACTCTGGAACTGGAAATACATCAGATGTGTCAAGAGATGAACTTAGTGAATAAAAGAAGCTTACACCTTTTTTCAGCTTTAAGCGTCAGACAATTTCTTTCCAATAAATTTGACCACGCATGCCGCTTTAAGTGCATTACATTAGGTAGGCTAGGTGAAGCCACCACCCATTTTGCAGCAGAGACTGTTTTTATACATAGCACATCCAATACAAGAAGACAAAGATATATCCTTTTACACTGTTACGTATCTGTCTTTTAATAGGCTGTACAAGACTGGTGAGCAATATCCAATCTAGGCATCAGAAACAGTACCCTGCTGTTGATTTACGCAGGTTGTTTGAACGAAATTAAATGACCGCGAGTTCCAATTTTATTCATGAGACAAAAAACTCATACACACAGTCAATGAACGGTCTGACCACATGGGTCAACGTACAGCCAACAGAACAAAGTCGCATAGATTCAGAAACTTGAACATGATTACAGACACAACATCGTTTCAGTGTATGGGATGTTTAAATAAAGACAAACATACTTCTTAAGTTTAGCATATTAAATTATGATTATGATTTTGTTTGGTTTTGCACTGGAAATTCCCAGTCTATATCACAATGATGATTTTAAAAGTAATTTGTGGATGACATATAAACCAAAACAAAACCACACGGGGTTAAATTTGCTCTGCGTTTTATGTAGGTCTAAACGCAACACTTCGACAAAATTAACCACATACATGTATGGCCCGTTATTTCTATCATTCGTTTGTTTGTTCTTGCCCGTGCTGTTATACATGCGAGTAATAGATTATCCATACATACATACATACATACAGTGTGTCACACTGTTTATTATTGTTGTGACTGGATACTAATACCCACCCCCAAACAGCTATGAGGCTATAAGAGTAGCACGAAAATAATAAAGACCTTTCCAGTCGCTAAGAAGGGAAAACAAATGGTGGATGTATTGTTTGTTTGAAAGTTCGTTAGCCAAACACATGATTGCTCTTCATTTTTTTTTTAATGCAAATACATACTGAAGGTGGTAAATACTCTATAATGCAGATACATGGGATTGATAAGCGCCTCCAAGTTTGACCAAAACTGTATTCTCAGTGTTAAATGGTCTCCGGATACCACAATAGATGTAACGTTACACGTGCATCTGCTGGGTATCTGTATTCAATTCCGGTTTTAGGCAAGGAACAGTTTGATGTGGACAGTCCGTCGATATACATGTATAAGTGAAATACCCTTGAATACGACGTTAAACCCAATCAAACAAACAAACTAGTCTCGCCATGGGAGGATGAATTATACTGTCAGTTGGATATGTAGGCCTACACTAATTACAACAGACAACATATTATTACAGCCGTTATCAGACATCTTAACCTAGGTTTAACTCTCCATAAATCCATTACTCCTATCCAGCCCGAACAAGTTAAACTTCACAAGCACGACTTGAATTCTTGTCAATATTTGATGATATTAAACATAAAAAATCCATATTCACGGATTTGAAACACTTGAAACGTCACATGTATTCTGTCTGGTATTATTCAGAAACCTTCATATATATATTCTGTCTGGTATTATTCAGAAACCTTCATATATATATTCTGTCTGGTATCTACAGACACACAAGGACATCGACCTAGCGTACCTACAATTATTATTCCAAAGAATTATTCACTCTGGCACATGGATGTTGACTAATTGAAAACAGATCAATCTTCTCGTGTTCAAGATAAGCTCTTAAAGCCGTCCAATCTCGAGTGTGTTTTAAATAAGTAATAAATACGCTTGAAAGGCAGTAAATTATTTCTATTTAATTATTGAAAATATGTACAACAATAGAGCTACTGATATACTCTGTCTGACATGCATTATTATAGATGATCAATTCGAAAAGCGGTTAGTCTCTCAAACCAGATTATACTTAGTCATTTAATGTGGAGTTAAATTTAAAAGCGATTTGACTATCCGGTATCAGTAAGCCTGTTGATAAGGCACAGCCTAATTCAATCCTTCAAAGGTGGTTTATTATTGTTAAACCACATAAATAATCCAAGGGCGTAAAAACTTACGCTAATAACAAACGTGATAGCGGTCTTCACGAAGACGCTTAGCAGTTACGCGTGTAACCCAAAAGGTCAATATTTATACACAGGCATTTCGTTACATACCGTATCTCTCGTAGATAATTCCGATTCCATGGGTTTAAACTACTGCCAAAGTATGTATAATAGTTTGTAAAGAAAATGTAAATCTTAAAGACCTGATAACAATGTTAGCATAAAATATGTAATGAGCTGGAATCGAACAGTATTCCTATTCTGTAAACAGCTTTCAGACATTCAGAAGATTTGTTATTTTTTCACTATGTAGGTTTTATTTACAGGATGTAAGGACATTCGAAAAGAGCTACTGCATAAACTGTGTAGAAGATATTATAACGCTAGTTCACTGGGCAACGGAGGGTAGACACACCCGGTTCACCATTGTCGAATGATGCAGGCCGTGTGGCGGAAAATAAGGGGTTTCGGTATTCACCAGAAAAGCTCATATAAAGAATGTGACATCCGCATGCAATCCTTAAAGACGCCATCTTTGACAGAGGAGGGTAAGTGTAACCCGGTCAAATTATTGACAATTTTATTAAAGTCGTCGGGCAGATCGAAATCTTTTTCTATAATAATTCCTCGATTAAGCGATGTCCGCTTATAATTCCCTCAGGTAAAGTTGTCCAGTTATCTCAGATATTATGAGAACATCACCATTTTGTATTCTCTTTGAAGATGCCACCCACCACATGTACATGTATACTTAGTAAATTATATTACCAATTGAAATAATTGGCTATTGGTTTGATACCATAGCTGTCAGATTTATTTGATTGGAACAGACGATCATGTGCTACTATCACCCCTTTTTCTATTGTTTTAAAATGGAACAATCCAACAGAAGCACTGTTGTTTTATTATTGTGTTTCCATCAAATGAAATATCTTTAAACTAACAATTAAAACAAAAGAGAATCAATTCATATTCACTATGATTTTGGATGTTGTCACCATACTGAATATGGTTAAAATAAACCGAAACATTTTAAGAGCTGTCACCATACTGAATATGGTTAAAATAA
>JAQQZZ010075181.1:0-20641 GCA_030265115.1 Mopalia vespertina
CCCCCCCTTCCCATGCTCATAATCTACAAAACGAATAAAATTAGTGCAGAATGTCCAGGCCACCTCAGGCTTTGTCTTCGTGAACCGATTTTTGCATCAATTACATGCGCTATTCACTAGATTAATTGACCAACATGCACTTCAATAAATGCATAGTTCTTTACACTTGTGAAAAACCCTTAGGCTATAAGTTCTGGATTCATTCCGAACACAGATAACTATATATTTCGTAGATGTTTTTAGGCTATTTTGTTAAGTGTGAGTTTTGTATCAGTGATAGCCAAGCTATATTGAGCAAAATCAAGACACCAGTAGCATGAGGTCCTCGTTATCGACATTTATGTTGCTTCCACATGCCACATAATGAATCTCTTCCTTTTTTTCTCTGGTTTATGAAGCCTGATTCGTCGGCCTCATCACGTATATCAAACGGGAGAATATCCGCCCATCTAGAGTATGTTGATCGCAGCAGTACAGGGGGTGCCACCGCTGGTGAAGTGCCGACCAGACGAGGTGTAAGGTATCCAACTGATTCACAACCCACTCGAGGGGACATAACTCGTGGAGGACAAGGTTCCCCGAGGAGGGGTGTTTCCTACAATCCAAGACCTTACGACTCTTCGCAATCCTCTTCATCACCCACTGGTGGTACTGGTAGTACAGGGGACGGAGAACAGCCGAGAAGACTGGACAAAGGTTCAAGATATCCAACAATATATGACCCACGTACTCGTGATACGTCCGAAGAAGATGACTCTAATGAACGCACTTATTCAGCAACGCCAGGCACAGACGCTGGTGGTGAATCTTTCCCAACGCCATCGTCGGAGTCAGATAGGCCCACCGGAGGCCGCACGTACAGCACCACTTCAGGTGCTGATTCAAGTCGACGTTTGTATAATCCTAATAGAGGCCAGCAACCGACACGGACAGGGTATGACAGCACATCCAGAACAGCGACTGATCGTTACAGGGTTGATCCCGTAAGAAGGATACCTTTCGACAGAGCGCCTCGGGTTAACAACCCAGTGCTTTCTACCGGTCGAACGTCATTTGTCAGGCAGCAATACGCCGGGGAAAGACAACGTGGGGGACAGATTGGCAGACAATCACATGTTCAAGTAAGCTTGTCTACATTCCGTTATACTTAAAAGGAAAGTCCGCTATTCTTGACACATTAGTTAGTGGAAAAATAACAATAGTGCTTTAAGATATTTAGTAAATTATCTTGATTAAAATATCCCAAAAATTATCAACAAAAACTGTGGGATTTGTAACAATAAACTAGTACAATTTAAACTAAGATATTCCATCAGGGCAGTGTACCCTTCTGTGTAACACTCGGTCCTATGTTTGTCTGAGGGACTCCACCGTAACTTGTCTATATATTTAACTGATATTTATCATAATGTTTTTATTTTTCTGGTTTGCGGCGGAGACGTCTAGACGTTTGAAGAAAACATAGGTCTACGAATCCATTACTGATTTTTCCTTCAAAGCTTTACAAAATGTTGTGTTTTAGGGATGCCCAGCAGACAATTTCCGCATACTTATAGACGGCGTTGAGTGTCACGTGGCCATTGACAGCATTGGCACGCACGTCTGTTATGACGACCGCGTGTTACGTGACAGGCGATGTTGTGAGCGATGTTTACAGAGAAAGAATCACCAAAAACCAGGTTTGACTGTTTCTTTGACCAATTATGTTGCATGTAGCATATGTCAATTGAATGTCAATTTCATAGGTTAAACGTAAGAAACGTACAATCTCTTCTTTTAACATAATATTTTAAAGTGAATATTGCGCCAATTCAACAGTATATATTACATTTGAAATTGGTATTTGTTTGGTCATGGTGTTGGTTTGAAGCTATTCCACCTTTAGCTTATCAAACACCTGGTTGATCGATTGATATATTTATTGATTTGTTGATTGGTGGATTGGTTGATTCATTGATTGATTGATTAGTGTTTTACGATGCGTTCATCGGTATATAAGCTTTGGCTAGACATATTGGTACATATAAGATATTTGTATTACTTACCCACATGATGGCTTAAATAATGGGCATACACTAACAATGTGACAAGGAAACGTTTCATGTACATCGCCCTGGCGAGATTATAGGAGAATTCCACGAACTAAAGGTACACCATTTATTATTGTTTTGATTTGTACTGGACGCGGAACTCAATGCTATGTCACTGATATACGAAGACTGCCTTACGGCAGAAATTCGTGGAAAAGGAAACTTTGCGATAGCCACCCAACGACCACCTCGGTCAACGGATAAATTGACAGGCGACATCGAGCTTGTTTTGAAGTGTATTTGTTCATATCCATGTTGATATTAGCCAATCACAGGACACATCATAGAAACAAATTAACAAAACACACACATTGCAAAACACGTTAAAACTATAAGTAAGGAAGTACTAATAATAATGAAAGTAGATGAAAAAACAAATATGAAAGAAATAAAGTGATTTATATAAATAAACCAGGAAGACAAGAAAGATAAGGAAATAACAAAAAAGAAAAACATACGCAACTGCCTGGTATCAACTGCCTGGTATCGGGTCACACGTTTGTTTGAAAGTGGTTTGATTGTGTGTGTGTGTACATTTTAATTATAACAGTTTTCTCCTAATTAACCATTGACTCTTTCAGGTTGTGAATATGGTGATAGGTCCGCGCTGTGTTCTGCACTTACTGCAGGACAATGTTATATACGTAACAACCGTAATATATGCTGTCAAACCTGTGAGAGACTGAGGAATCCAACCCAGCCAGGTGAGGCTCATATACACTGTGGATAGGGAAGGTTAATGGTGGAAAGGATTATCCATACACGAGAGACGTTCAATGGGGTATCTTTTAGACCATCAGTATTTGGGGTTTTCACTGTGCACTCTTCACCATAAAGTAATATTTTAAAACCACAATGCACCCATGATATATACTCGCTATTAAAAGATAAGTTTGTGTAACAGTGTAAGAAAATTTTGTCGTGAACCTCCGTTGCTCAGTCAGTGGATATGAAATCATTAATTCTTGGTCTAAGTATACCATTTTTATATTTTCAGTTATAAAATCTCTATAATAAAAGTTTCGCCTTTCTAGAAAATAAAACACCCTTAAAAATCATTTAGATTAATCTACATATATGATACAAATGTATCATTTATCGATAATATATATTATCGATACTTGAGAAAGATGGGAGTGGCGGAAACAAGTAAACAATCGGTACCATACATTAGAAAGAGTGAGTGACTAAACCGATTAATACGCGAGAAATATTTAAGTGACAGAAATACGTAAACCTTTGATACATGATAACAGTAGCAGAAACGAGTAAACATATGAAACATGCGAACGATAAGAGGGACAGTTGATACATTACAAAGACTGGAGTGATGGAAAACAATAAACAGTTTATAAATTAGAAATATTGGAGTCCCGGAACTTCCAATGCACCCATTAGCAAACGGGCACACTGGTGACCGACCGTGTTTTCGAACAATGACGTCAGTCCCGCCTGTTAAGATAACTAATTAACGGCTATGCTTACTCGAATGCAAGTGCAATACAGATGTTTGTCTTTGAGAATATGCAAAAAAAATAATAAGTTTAGGTCGAAAAACAGTTGTCTTTCCCTTTAATTGTCATGGATAGAAATAAAGAAAGCGTAGCTAATAAAATTTGTTTTATATGAATAAAGAACACTGGCACAGAAAAGACATCAACGTACATCCCAGTCAAACGGTCTTCTACAAAAATAGAAGATTAGTAGACAGTCTAAGTAGCTCCAAAACCTAAAAGCAATGGGGAATATTAACAGTTATTATGACTTCCACTGAGGAAGTTTAACATAGTTCTGTATAATAACAACTCCGAAGAAAGATAATGAATTCATTTTGACTCAACGTTTCGGTTTATTGATCAAACCATCATAATAAACCGAAGCGTTGAGTCAAAATGAATTCATTATCTTTCTTCGGAGTTGTTACTATACTTTAATATTAACAGTAGGCCTAGTGTCGTTATTTTGCAAAATAGCTAAACAGTTCAGACATTTTTTACAAAGAATAAAAAATGAACAACAGTTATTACGTGTATCTTTTCTATATCTAAGGTTGTGAATACGGGGATCTTTCTCAAACATGTGCTCAGCTGCCCCGCCGAATGTGTGCCATCCACGAAAATCAACGGATATGCTGCCAGACTTGTGAACGCATGCGCGACTTACAGCGCCCCGGTGAGGATTTCTGTTTCTAAATTACCCGTTTGCGTAGCGGTACTTTACTGTTACTGTAACCGTTACTTTGGGTACACTCAACAATGGTTCCAAATCAATCTCAAATACAACACGAGTTACAACAAAATAATTTTGGAAGCCCTTAGCATCTTTGTAGAACATTTTCTGTCTTTGTCGGAGTTTTTAATCTCTTGTTACCGCTATATTATAGGATAAAATGACTCGTGCTGTTACTAATGTTTGTTTAATTTCAGAGTTGTTCGATGAATCTAAAATTTTACAATCTCACCTATTATTTTTATCATCTTTTATTTATTTATTTATTTATTTCTCGTATATAGAATGTCCATTTGGCGACAGAGCGTCTCAGTGTGCAGTAATCTCCGGGGGTGCCTGTTACAACCCACGGGTGAAGGAAGCCTGTTGTTCTACTTGTAATAGAATGGATATAGGTTTACCAGGTATGAGTTGTTCCCCTTCCACTACCGACAAAATCTGTTGTTTCACAGAAAAATCCATACCAAGTATTTCCCGAAACGTTTTAATTCATTTTCTAAAAAAAATTCAGCTTATATCAATATAAAAAATGTATGATTCAAACCATAGCATGTTGATGATAATAATTGCATAACTCAACTCATTTAACAAATGTCCGTTGATAATATTTATTGACTAAAGGGCTAGATGCTGAGTTCTGTATCTCTAATAGTGTACCATACAATGCAGCCTTATTTAGAGGTAGGCCTACAGAGTTAGAGGGCTCATAACTGTGTAATTTCAATTTTTTTTTCATTTACCGGTTATTATTGGTCCAATTAACACTGTCCAATAATATTTGATATACTGAACTTTCGGACACATTTATATGCCAAACGAGACTTGAATTTGCCTATTTGTTAAAACTACGGAAATACGGTTTAAGTATCGGTGCCCAACCCGCCATTTTCTCCCTGTAGCTACTTGAGAGACTTTTGTCTTCGTGATAAGACTGAAACTGTTGACAGCGGCAATAACGAAAATTTTGCAGTCAAATTTGTTGTGTTTCTTTCTCGTTTTAATTCGTGAGGATAAAGTTTGGATGTCAGTATTTAATCACTTCGTTGAGTGTCCATACAGTTCATCCAAATGCCCTATATATAGTGAAATGCAAACTTGATCATGTGAACAGGGAATTGTGTTTCTCATTATAGCAGTGTGTGTGTCTTATTATCAGTCCCGCAAGCTATGGTTTGACACGGGCTATATGTCCCGATTGGTGAGGTAGTGGTAGCTTGGTAACTTTTGGCTTATATATATTCTGTATATATCAGATGACAAAAACACTTTTAACAGTTCTGAATCCCAGATATTATGCACTAAAGTTAAAATTGACTAAATTCCATACGTACTGTAAACATAGGTGGACAGAAAGACATATCAAGCCTCTAGACGTTTATTTGCGCAAATCGTTAATGTATTAATCCCAGATCAGTTTTTTGCCGATGTGTATAAACTATTAAAACGCTATTTTGTTCTCATTATCATTTTTGTCTTTCGCCAGGTTGTCAGTATGGTGATCACAATGCTGTTTGGAGCAGTGCCATTGGTGACCTCGACTGCGAAAACTACACCCGAGTATATGGACAAACTGCATGCGCAGATCCAAATTTTTCTTCGCGCTGTTGTCAATCCTGCAGAGTCTATAATCGAAGGTCTTAGATGGTGACCAGATTTCGATACCACACACATAGAATCAGTAAATGGACTTCTATCTATCAATGTTATCAATATATTTTAAACTTCTTTTTAACTGATGTTAAGATATGTTGATTTTTTGAATTATTCATTTGTCCATGTACATCGAAATAAAATTCGCCATTGTCCGCGAAGGTCTTTTATTACCAACTTAATTTAATTGCTGTCCGCTAATTTATCAAACTACATCCTTCACATATCCATGCGGCCAGCTGGAATTATAAATCAGTCAACTGGGTTATAATTGAGACATGTTGTGGAACAGTATTTTTGTGGTGGTATTAAAATTCTAAACCCACAACCAATACTGTTTGTTATTATTTGGTGGAGGTGGCGGCGGTGGGGGTCTAATTGCCTCGTACTGAAAGCTAATTCATTAGATGGTCCTCATCGCTGGCTTGCGTGGTGTCAGTGTTGTATAAGAAGGTACGAGTTCTCTTTGCTGCTAATCAGCTCAAGCCATTGGAAACCCGTCTACTTAGCAATTAGCGAAGTCATCTACAGGATTCTCTTACAAGTGGCATGTGCTCTCAACCGACACATCATATAGATTGTCCGTTTTTACGAATGCTAATGTTTGTTGTGTTTAGTGGGCCAACTAAGGGTTTAATGATAGTTTACTCATTTGCAGAGGGTATATATACGTGCGAGATGCAGGACGGAACCACTTTGTCGTTATATGGGATATCGTGTCATCTATATATGCGAATTTTTTTCCTCTTCAAATCCTTCAATAAGCATGCTGGTCAGACAATTAGACCCCACACATCCTTGTCAATATCAAGATAATACTTCAAGGTCATACTATCAATTAAGCGCTATTGCTATCAAATAGTTAACTTACCTGAGCTTTAATGAAGGCTTTCAGTCTGACGCCTCAGTTGATCTGGCTCTAAACTTGACAGGGAAGAGAAATACTTGTTACTGTGTCAATGAAACATTCAGCCAACTGCGAATATACAGTTAAATCCTCATATGTGACGTGGGTTAACTTTTAATCAGGGGGTTTATTGTGAATTGGACCGTTTTCCGATGGCTCTTAAAACTACAAGGTCCCTGTGTGTGTAATTTGGTATATTAATGCTTAGATGTAGACCTCATTAGTGTCACTCAATTGTCAAAGCAAATTTAAAACGTTGTTTGTTTGTTATTGGTTATCTCAAACATGTATTGATACAAACATGGCATAAGCTTTAAGGCTCATATACGTCGCTGAGTTGATATACTTTTTGCTTTAGAGGGAATTGCTAATGAAAACACTGCGTGCCAGTACGTCCTTGAGTGTTTCTAACTAAGTTGTGAACACAAGGACTTAAAAGAAAATAACGCATTTACCTTAAACTGTGAATATAGATTTCGTCTGTTAATACGATGGGTCACCTGGGCGATATTGAAGGTGTCTAAGTTCCGCAAAACGATATGGAAGCCATTTAGTAATTTTACAATATCCAAGTCTGTATGTGTTGTGGACAGTACACTATGGCTTGAAAACTAATTCACTGAATGACTTTAAACTTGGTATATAATTTCCCCCCATTAAGACGATGGATAGGATAACGCACATTTCACCGACGTTCGCAAAATAATATGGGCACTAGTTCGTTATTTTACAACGTTGACGTCTCTGTGTGTGTCGAACACATTGACTGGAAAACAAATTCACTATAAACTTCAACTTGTAATGTGCCTTCTTTCTGTTAACACAGTGTATGAAATTACATACCACCATGAAACTACCGCGAAACAATACGGCTTCCATGGCATAATTTTTTAATAGCCAACCAGGTATGTGTTGAGTACCCTTTAGTTTGAATAAAATTCGCCTATTTATTACAGTCAAAATTGGACTATATCTTCCGCCTATTAACATATCAGACAGGATTACCGTGCACCAAATTCCGCCAAACGGTTTGGCCGCCATTGTGGAATGTTAACAGTGTTCATGTGTGTATGTGTGGATAACACGATACACTGAATATACATTAACCGATTTACTTCATACTTGGAACATAGCGTATTCCTGTTGGATTGACAGACGGGAATGCATTTCTCCACTATTATTCCATATAAACACTGCGTATTTTACAATTAAATTGCAATAAAATTAATTTTGGTTTGATGTCGATTAGAACTATAAGGTCACGATACGTCAAACTGGACTGCTATCTGACATATAGATACTTAATTCCAGAGCTTATGAGTGTGCTTGTTCTAACAAGTTAAAACTGTTGTCTCTAAATCTTTTTTAATATAAACGTACCTGGTACAGATTTATGGAGCAAATACGTCACAATCATTACATATTACGGAGCTCCAATCAGCGGCGAAGTAAATATTGTCTTGTATTGAAGTGCATCTAGTCTTGATACATTCTGAGGACCTGTCTGACAATATTACACCCCGATTGTGGGGTTTTCGTAAGCAGATGTAGCAACTTAGTTGTCGAGCTTATTAGTGTACTTGTCGACACAAGTTAAAACCGTTGTCCCTTAATTTTTAATGTAAACATAGACCTACACCTTTATGGATCAAATACCTCACAGGCATTACATATGGTTTTGTTCTGATAACATATTTGATATCAGCGGTAGTGTAAGATCATTTGTACTTCAATCACAACAGTTGTCCAATGTTATCAAAACTTTGTTGGTGATCCAATGCCGGTGAGAGTAGCCCCCCTTTAATCGGCTGTCTAACTCCGCTTCATCGTGATATCGAAAACACACATTGCGTCTTACGTTTGAGAAAAGCTAAAACTAGTTCAACTATTTGTATTGTAATTTTGGGGAATTCATTGAGATAACAGATGTATGAAAACAACGTATTGAGCATCGTGGCAAACCTTCACAAAAAGATAACTCTTCGGGCGTCTGGAATCTTACCTATAGCGAGTCAGAAATGATCTACAGTTCAAACATTGATTTGAAAACAGTGATGGGACTGGGGAGAGGGAGGCAATGTCCAAATTACTGAAATCGATTTGATTTTGTTTTAGCTACAAAAGAACTATTGTCATATCTCAAAGAGTATTGTTATATATCGTAAATACAAATGAATGTGTATTTCCAAACCAGCCAACGCTTTACTAGGACTAACACCCAATAATTTGCCCGTCGACACAACTTTGCTGAATGTTCTACCCGTGTACGTCCTAAGGTGGTTATTCGTGCTGATTTACGTGATATAATTTTATTCTATGTTTAATCAAAGAAAATTCTATCAGCACTCAAGCCGGGTTTAGGGCCTGTGCTCTATAATTTGTAAATCCCATGTGTACTTTCCATCCCATGCAATCTTTGAGGATAAAACCCATTGGATTGGCTTATTGATTTTTCAGCGTCTTAACTTATTACCCGGAGACCAGTCCATGACTTGACCACGATTTAGGATACCATTAAACATACACAGTTATTTACTCTTAGAAATTGTGGTCCGCTACTTTTCCGCCTTTCCCTTATTCATAGTCACCTGAATTCCATCTGTTTGTATGACTTGTGACACCTGTTATGTTGTATATATACATTTCATTGCATACATAGCCTTAGCCTACTGACAATCATGTCAATTTAGACAGCATAGCAATCTTATCGTATGTTAAAGTTAACCGTAACAAAACCAATTTTAACGATTTCCATGAAAGCATCCAAGCAGGGTCAATGTACTGAAAAGATTAAATCGGTTCTCTGTCTTTTAGCAAATATTTGCAGCAGATTAAAAAACAAATGTACGAATTATCTAACTGATTGCCACATTAGTTAATTTGAATTCTATAAACGAATCTTGTATCAGACATTCAATGAATAACGCGAATCAGTTTATAATGTAATCTAAGACAAATCTGCAAGATCATTTTAAATAATGATCGGGCTGTTTCCTTTTTGCGAAATCGTAGATATATATCGCAAACATATAAAGCATTATTCACCTAAGGCGATATGTAATCTGTTAAACAATTGACATAGTAGAACAAAGTCACAATTGCAATCAGATACGAATGTTTATAGTGTATATGTCGGTTTATCCCATCAAATTCTACATTTAAGGGCAGAACAACCATACTATATTTTTTATATACAAACAGACTACTTTTACACAACTTGCAAATGGCGTCGGCTCAGTCTCAAACAATTTTTAAAGGTAATATTTTGCTTGTATGCGTATTAACCTATATTGTAGAAAGCTGAGGATATATTAAGTACATGGGGGATTCACATTTTTGTATACGTTGAAAGATCTCCTGATTATGTTGTCAGTAAGTTCTTTAATTCGATTCACAACCACGAAACTTACACACATATAAACCGAAGCCGTTTTATCACATATACTTTAGTTCTACAAATGTGCAATTCTTCCCTTCATATTTAAAATAAAATATTTAATTTAAAATGTGTCGACAAAATTGCCACTTATGTAAAATGCTTTTCAACATTGTCTGAATGATATAAATCACCATGTCTTCCCCACGCTTCCCTATACGTATGGCAAATTAAGATAGATTTGAAGGGATGTCGATATCAAGAGTGTTCGTTTGATTGGGGTTATATGCCGTATTTAGGGTTATTTCACTCATATGGTGGTATGTGCGACCTATGAAAATAGGTAACGACCCTCGATACCACTGGCGACAAACAATGATTCAATAATCAAAAGACACAATACAAAGACATCATAAACAGATCGTCTTCGTGTTATCCTTAGCTCTAAGAGCCCAAGGACAACAGGAAGACCTCTCCCACCGCTCTCTGTTTAATCAAAGTTTAATCGATGGGAAATCTGAGGATACATTAATAAATGGAGATGACATTAAGTCTTAGTTTCATCTACACTACAGCAACAACAAAAACGTATCCATGATACAAACGAGGGATCTGCGAGCCCATGCACTTCCGGTCGAGAAAAAAAAACCCACAATCGCGGACGATTGGCGAAGAAGATGTAACCTTTGCTCTGTTATTTGTAAATCCCATGTGAACATCCCATCTCTTTCAATCTATTGAGGGTAAAACACATTTGATTGGTTTATTGATTTTTCTCCATCTGAAATAGTTGGCAAGAGGCCAGTCCACAATTTCAGAACAGTTTAGGACATCGTCCATAGAACACAAAGTTATTCACCAGTCTTACTCGCTGACCGTTCCTCTTTTCACACCTTTATTCGTCGACATCTTGTGGGTCTGACGTTTCCAAGACCTGTAATACCTTTAGTATTTTTACAATGTATATATACTTTACAATAAAAATACATATTAACACAAGTCTACTTAATATAATGATGCCATATTGAGTGCAGAGCTTTTCTAAATTTGTAAGAAATAACATGCCCATTTTAAAACATTTATGAAATAGATGAAGTATCTACTCAATGCATTTCTAAGGATTTATCGGATGATAACAGTACTCCCATTGGGCATTTTCTCTTTGGACTTAACATCTAGACCATTTAATCTCACCTAGTCTGATTCGTGTAAAGAATGGTCCCTTGGGGCATTTTACACCAGACAGAGTAACAAATGTACCAGCTTTCTACCGTGCTGCCTTAGCTTCTAAGACATATTTCCGAGTCAAATCAAAATGCTAAAAATAAATCTTATAAAACACCTCCAACGCAATTGCCTTACGTGAAATTACTTGACAGACTGCTCACCAAAGCTTCAGACAACTGTAAAATGTTACCTTACAAAATAATCATTCTTGTTTCCAGAACCCCAAAGGACGCAAACGAATAAGTTTCTTTAAAACGTATAAGAAACATAATTTTGTCTCTTTCGTTTGCTGACCTTCATTCAACATCTACACATACATCATAATCTGGTGAGGGACAGGTTCTGTGAGTCTTATTCATGTTGCTGGTGTTCTTCTTCATTTTCACCTCAAAAACATGACCACTCACTGAATTATCGTTAATCAATGACCACAGGAAACAAGAGGGAAGCTGATCAACGTGCTAGGTTGATTTATCTGATCAAGGCATTGCCTGTGATATACAGGACAAATCCATGCCCTCACTACTGGAATAACGACACAATTATATTTTGTGCAGACCATTGTCTGCCCCAAATTACCAAAACTTTTCGCCTTACACATTCTACTGCTATGTATTGATAGCATATTTACAAACTTCTTACCTTTTGACACTGTCTCTGGTATTGCGTTGAATGACATTTCTGACCATTTCCCTATTTTCAGCCTCTTTCCCGGATATATTTTAACAACGTTGGGCACTCTTTTTCATACCACTAAAGAACATCAGAACAAATGCAGATTTCTAAGAGAAAAATTGAAAACATTGACTAGAGCGACATGTGTTTTTGTGTGGACACATAGCTTGCACTCGATAACTTCTCTGCAAAATTTACTCGGGAATATGACGAAGTGTTTCCGTTGGTTACATTAAACTCGCCTATAGTGAAGATTCGTAAGCCATGGATAACTTCATCGATCATTGCCTGTATCCATTTATGAGAAGAACCGTTTATACAGAGAATAATTAAAATTAAACGATTTCACTTCTAGGAAACAGTATAGGCGCTATAGAAACACATTGAACAGTTTAATTAGGCAATCTCTACAGATATACTTTGAAAATAAATTTAATGATAGTAGCCCCGATATTAAAGCCACGTGGAAATTATTAAATAACTTTTAGGACGAAACGGGAATAGCTTTTCAGTGCCTAATTGTACTTCAACAATGCTTGAAACGACTGAAGAATTTAATAAATACTTTACTACCGTTGCATCTTAACTTGATGAGAAAATACCATTAGGAACAAATCATTTTTCCGATTACCTTGGTCTACCTTTGCTTGAATCTTTTCAGTTTCAAACGATTTCGTCTGAAAATATAGAACAAATTATTAGGACTTTTAAATCATCTTCACCAGGCATTGATGGCAATCGAATGGTCATTTTAAAAATTGTCTCCTCTTCTTTCGCAACCATTAGCTCACATTTTAAATTTATCATGTAGCACGGGCTATGTTCCAGTCTCCTTGAAAGTAGCCATGTTTAAATGTGGTGACATGTCTGCGCCAGAAAATTATCGACCAATTTCAGTCCTGCCTAGTCTTAGCAAAATCCTCGAAAACTATGTGCAAATGTTGTTACAGAATTCCTGGATGTCAGTAATATTATTTAAGAACAACAATTCGGTTTTCGTTCAAGCCATAGCCCAACGCATGCGGCTAGTTTAATATAAAACTACCTTATTGAAGAAAAGGAACAGAGAAACTATTTTTTTCATTGATCTCTCAAAAGCTTTTGATAAGTTAATCACTCAATTCTACTCAATAAATTAAAACACTAAGGTTTTCATCGTATTCCTAACAGATGATTCGATGGATACTTTTCTGGTAGAACCCAATATGTTAAAATCGACACCAATATTTCTTCTCCTTCAATTATAGAATATGGCGTCCTGCAGGGGTCTATTCTTGGTCATCTTCTTTTCTTAATTTATGTAAATGACATCACTAATTCTTCTAATCTATTTAGTTTCACTCTTTTTGCTGATGATACGTGTATCTACACATCGGCATCTTATGACCAGCAATTACAAACTATACTTATGGGTGAATTTCCCAAAGTACAGTCGTGGCTTTGCACAAATCGTTTGTCTCTCAATGTCAGTAAAACTAGGTTTATGATTATTTCTACTCCTTCAAAAAAGTCAACCATTAAAAAAATTATGTTAAATAGAAAATAGATTATACGTGTAAACCAGCCCAAATTTTTGGGACTTGTTTTCTTTTATGACAAATTAAACTGGACCTCCCATATTAGCCTAATTTCCCGAAAACTGTCCCGAAACTTGGATATAATTAACCACCGCAAATATTCTTTGGGGAAACACCTATCCAGCACATTTAAAAGCTTTATTATTACTACAAAAGAGCACTTTACGTTCAATTACTCTTTCTCATTAATTTGATTCAACTACTCCTCCTTTATAAATCACTGAAAATTCTACCTATTTTCAAATCTACCCTTGTGTCAATTTTGAGCTGTGCACACATATTTTATAATCACTCAAATCTCCTCCCACCAATATTTTGTCAACAATTAAGAAAACAGATAGAAGTCCATAGTTACCCAACTAGAATTGTTAATGGTATCCTCTATGAACATATTACCTTTTATCAGTTTTCTTTGTACTCTGTAAAACACACCGCTCCAAGAGAATGGAACAAGCTCCCAGTTACCCTTACAAATATTGATTCGATGTCCTGTTTAAAACTTATCTGAAGGAATATTTTCTCTTTGATGGATACAAAACATCTACATTGCTGTTAAAACCAGTCCCTTATATTCTTTACTTAAATTCTTTAATTGATTGATTTGAATTTACGTAAACTTTTTTATATAACGGGATAGAACAAACGTTAAAGGGTGTATTGCCGACTGTTGTAAACTACTATGTCAATGAATTCGTTTTATTATTATGGTGAATAAAAAAATTCAAATCTTCAGGTTACCTTGATGTACCTATAAACTAACCTCATTATTAGAGAGTAATCAGACTTCATTTAGTTGAGACTGAAATCTTCACTTAATACGTATGACAAGGTCAAACTTTCAGCCTAATGAGAGCACATAGTTAACGTCTTCTCCAATTACATGTAAAATTGGAGCAAGTTTAGGTTATAAAGAATTCCTATTTTCACGCGTCTCTTGTAACTTAAATATCATGGTGTTTGTTTGTTTTGTTTGAATGGTGTTTAAAGCGGTACTTAAGGTTATTTCACTCATACAACGGCGTGCCACCCAAATGGGAGATAGAATCCACCTTTGACACCATTGGCAACAAACCAACCAAAGATTACAACAAGACGCAATACAAAGGCATCACAAGTAGATGTCTCTACGATACAAGTGAGTGAAATGCAAGTCCATCCACATCCGTTCGACAAAAACCACGAGCGCTGTCGATTGGTGAAGAAGATGTTACCTTTGCTCTATTATTTGTAAATCCCATGTGAACATCACATCTCTTTAAAGGTAAAACACATTTGATTGGTTTATTGATTTTTCTCCATTTGAAATAGTTGGCAAGAGGCCAGTCCACAATTTCAGAACAGTTTAGGACATCGTCCATAGATCACACAGTTATTCACCAGTCTTACTCGCTGACCGTTCCTCTTTTCTCACCTTTATTCGTCGACATCTTGTGGGTCTGACGTTTCTAAGTCCTGTAATACCTTAAGTCTTTTTACAATGTATACATACTTTACAATAAAAATACATATTAACACAAGTCTAGTTAATATATTGCCATATTGAGTGCAGAGTCTTTCGAAATTTTTAAGAAATTACATGCCCACTTTAAAAATCTGATAACTAGATGTAGTATCTACTAACTCCCATTGGGCATTTTCTCTTTAGACTTCTCATGTAGACCAATTAATCACACCTAGTCTGATTCGTGTAAAGAATGGTCTCTTGGGGCATTTTACACCAGATCGAGTTACAAATATAGTAGCTTTTTACCCGGTTTCCTTAGCTTTTAACACATATTTTCGAGTCCAATCAAAATACATCTTGTAAAACACCCCCAACGTAATTGCCTAACGTGAAATTATTTGAGAGAGTGCACACCAAAGCTTCAGACAAATCTAAAATATTACCTTGCAAAATAATCAATCTTGTTTCCAAAACCCCAAAGGAGGCAAACAAATAATTTTCTTTAAAACATAAATTTGTCTCGTGGTTTTTTCTGACCTTCATTAACTATCTTCACATTTATCATAATCTAGAGAGGCGCAGGCTGTGAGGCTCCTTCAAGATACTGGTGTCTTTCTTCCTCTTCTCTTTCAAAACGTTGCCACTGGCTGAATTATCTTAAATCTCTGTCACTGATCACAAGAACAGTGGGAAGCTGGTCAACGTGGCCCAGACAACGGGCATGTTGGTGGATTTCTCTGACGAGAGCATGTCCCTGTGACATACAAGACAAATCCATGCTGTCGTTACTGAAATATCGATACGATTATCCTTTATTTCTATCCCGTAAATACAAGAGTATCTGTAGGTGAACAGAACACGCCAATCTTCAGGGACCAATTGATGTACCTACGATATATAAACTAATCTGACCTTTAGCGAGTGTTATGGGACTTCATTAAGTTCAGACTGAAATCTTCACTAGTATGTATAACTTTGAGGTGCGAAGGTCAAACCTTCAACCTAATGAGACTATCAAATGTGTTCTCAAATGACAAGTACAATTGGAGTATATGTAAATTACTATCTTCAAGCGTCTCTTGGAACTATAAGATCACGATGTGTGTTTGTTTGTTTGAATGGTGTTTAAAGTTGTACTTGGGGTTATTTCACTCATATAACAGTGTGCCACCCAAATGCGAGATGGAAACCACATTTGACACCATTCGGAACAAACCAGTACAGGATTACAACAAGACACAATACAAAGACATCACAAGAAGATAGCCTGTCTATATCTTACTAAATAAATATTACTTAAGATACATACAGCCTGACTTAATAAGGACCTGCTCCGATTTTCTTGGTGGGATGGTTTTATATGTTAAATCACACAACATTCTATCAACGCTAGTCAGCTCTATATTTTGTTAAATCCATTCGCACTTTAAATTTCATGCAATATTTTAAGGATCATATCCATTTGATTAGTTTTTTTATTTTTCTTCCAGTGA
The DNA here is from genome assembly GCA_030265115.1 of Mopalia vespertina. Lineage (NCBI taxonomy): Eukaryota > Metazoa > Mollusca > Polyplacophora > Chitonida > Mopaliidae > Mopalia > Mopalia vespertina. The sequence goes on from JAQQZZ010075181.1 coordinate 16,669, forward strand.
TGTTATTGCCATGAGATCCGGCGAAAGTTCTAACACAATTTAGAATACCAATACACGTACAGAAATTTACTCAATTGAATGACTGTTTTAACCGTTTCTTCATCCTTCAGCATGTGTTAGTCTGATGATGACTTGTAACAGACATATATATATATAGTCTACGTTGAAAGTCCAGAGTTTGAATCGGAGTAAGCAAAATTCTCTTCTTGAAAAAAAGATAATGGCTATTAACAGGGTAGATTGTATATTTGAGTGCAAATAGCCTTTCCATACTTTTAAGATATTTTAGTCATATGATGGTATATTACTGGAAAGATACATCAAGGAGTCATGTCGTCGTTATAAGAAGATCACAACAGAGTACGCCATGAAGTTTATTAGACCCTAGACTCCATTTATTAGAGACAGTGATGTATTTATAGCATCTGAGGTGCCACGGTCAAACTTTCCGTCTAATGAACATACCTAGTTAATGTCACGAAATAAATGTCAAAGTGGAGTCAGGGTAAAGTCGGTTACAATGAATGAAACCTGCTTCTATTATCAAAATGTGTCTCAGTAGATCTTTGCTATAGATAGGTTCTGTGTGTGTCACAGCTAACAGTGTGTGGTTTACTGTGTCTTTGTTAATGATTTAGTTCTTAATGAGAGTAGTCTCCCATTGATCCACTCTATAAACCTTTCTTTTCGCATGTTTTACTGTTCCGAGATCGAGAACAAGCTCTGGTAATACCTGCCCCCTCCCCCCTCGCACACATACACACACACACGCGCACGCACACACAGGATCTGGGGATAAGTTAAAAGTATGTCGATTTACCGCTTCGTCTCGCTTCGTCTCGCTTCGTGTCATTGTCTTTCTTGTCAAAGTTATCGAAATCTCTTTTATTAAGACAATAAAACAATCAACAGTGCACACTGGAAACGGAACAAAATGCCATTGTATTGTTTGTAAGATTAACCACCCTACTTAAAGTTCATTCACATGAGGGCCTGCCACCCCATTGAGTGGAGGAAACACACAAAGGAACCTAGCACAGACCATAAGTAGGTACACTAAGTGGATTGCCTCACATCTAGGTAAATTCGGCTGATTCCGGGTCCATGTTCGATGATCTGGTCAAATAAAGGATATTTACCTCATAGTGTTACAAATAGAAATTGTAATGTTATTGGAATTGGTTGTTGGCCTACGTCTGTAATAACGTAACTAAGGTAATAACGTAACTAAACGTATCACGTATTCATCAATAATAATCAAGTTTATAACATAAATTAATTTCAGATTAAGTATTTTACAGCGGAAGAAAAAGCATTTTTTTGCTGGTCGGTTGCAATAATTGTTCAATGTTACGAAAAGTTATAAATACAACAAACCACATTGTACAGTTAACGGAATCTTCAATGTTGTATGTGGTACGAGAGTCGTCCCCCTTCTGCCAACTCTCTAATATGACGTCACCGTTATAGCGGAAACATACATTCGGTCTTAATATGAGGTGTGCTGATTTACGTGATGGAATTTTATTCTATGTTTAATCAAAGAAAATTCTATCAGCACTGAAGCCGGGTTGAGGGCCTGTGCTCTATAATTTGTAAATCCCATGTGTACTTTCCATCTCATGCCATCTTTGAGGATAAAACCCATTGGATTGGCTTATTGATTTTTTCTCCATCCTAAATTACTGCCCGGAGACCAGTCCATAACTTCACCACGATTTAGGACACCATTAAACATACACAGTTATTTACTCTTCTCAATGTTTGATTCTTTTCCTTTTCGCCTCTCTTTCATTTATCAGCATCTGCAGACTTAACGTTTCTATGACGTGTACAACACTTTAATCGTACATGTTACTTGCTTGGCCTTCCAACTTCTTCAGAGAAGTCAAGCTCACTTTAAACATGCTAGAAACTGATACCTTTGCGGTTGTTGACACGTGGTATTATTTAAAATAAGATAAATCGTCCACTCAAACGCGTTTGCATGGGTTAAATAATGTGAAAAGTCTCGCTGGATGCGTTATGTGGCGAAGTCACTAGACCATTAAATCACGGTAAGGGTTATTCTTTTCAGGAATCGTCACTGGGGACAATTTACGCCACGTCGAGTTACAAATGTAGAAACTTTCTTCTCGGGTGCTTGAGCCATCACCAATTAACCGGAGTTAAATTAATTTGGATAAATAAATCTTGTATCAGACATTTAAAGTAATTACTGCGCGAGGAATCAGTTTACACGCTGTAAACTAAGACAGTTTGAGACAAGTCTCAAAAATCACTTTAGAAAATAATCTATCAAGCTCGGAGAGTTGATCCCAAAGGGAAGCAAACAAATCATTTTCTTTAAAACACATAAGGAATTTGAGTAAGTAGCTATCGTGTTGCGACTCCGGTTCCTGACGTCCAATAATTACAGCTTTTCATCTTGTTCAAGATTGGTTACTGGGTTGGGTCAGTTTCTTGGTCTCATTTTCTTAATGTTTCTAGGCAAAGACCATTGTTTCTTGGTCTCATTTTGTTAATGTTTCCAGGCAAAGACCATTGTTTCTTGGTCTCATTTTCTTAATGTTTCCAGGCAAAGACCATTGTTTCTTGGTCTCATTTTCTTAATGTTTCCAGGCAAAGACCATTGTTTCATCTCTGCCAGTAAAATCCTCAGAACTTCATCAGCCTCGATATATGCCAAATAACTAGTTAGGTCCAATTGTTATATGGACCACCGGAATTTAGATATTCCAACTAGGAAGCACGTTTAAGAAAAAATGAAAGTTTTGAGATCTCTTTTTATAAGGTAACACGAAAATAAATAAGTTTTATTAATGCATAACTAGTTTTACGCTACAAAAGCACGTAAAAATTAACAAGTCTTCGCCGCGGCCTGCTGTGCGCTTTCCATAAATACCACAGATCTCTTTGTGATTTAAGTATGTTGAGATCTGGTTTTGTCCTGTATTTGTCCTGTGGGTGCTTTCCTACACCCATTGTGCTGACACGCCGGCATATGAGTGAAATAACATTAAGTACGACATTTAACCCCAACCAACCAAACAAACAGTACAAGAGGGCACGTTTGCATCCAGGAAGTTAAAACATGTCCTGTACACAAAACCACATGCTATTGATTATTGAACTGTGTTTTTCTTTACAATTCAGTTCAGACTATTTCAGTGCAAACCTTGCAGCCAAGCCTATTCAACTTACCACGAATTATTTGGGAAAAAATAATTCCTGTTAAATTATATATGCCAGAACAATGAAGTAAAATATCCTGTGGGCTAAGTTAATATCTATTCCGAAATGCAAAAGTGTGACCTACTTTTATTATATGGAAACAGATCTCGGCCAACGTTAAATTAGATCCCCGTGAGATTTTTTTGATTCTGAAAGCTTTTCAGTAATTCCACCGCTTCCAGCGTCTCCCAAATAGATTATGGCGGAAGTATAAGAGAGAAGGTCCGACAAGAGGTCAGCTGACCTCACAACTCACATGCGTCGGCTGGACTCTTTCGTGTTGGAGTTAATGTATTTTGACAAATCAATTAGCGGAAGTAGTTGTTGTTGCTAGCTGTCGCCAACAAATACCGTGGGCTGTAATGGCGTCATTTGGACTGAAAATTGCGGCAAAAGTGTTGACAATATATTCTGAGCAGCATAACTGTCTCCGAGCAATGGACGAACTTAATCGTTTCATATTCGTTCAACTGTCAGTCATCACGCCTCTTTGTCGGACTTCAACCTAAGGCAGAAGAAACTTTAGTGATAATTTCTCCCAGACGGCGGGATGTCACGAAGAACACAATGTCGTAAGATTCTGGTAAACTTACCTCATAACTTCCTTCAATTTTGTAATCGTTTTGACATTTTTCACCAAGAGGGGAAAAAACAAAACAAAAAACAAAGTAGAGTAAACTTACAACTCCAATAAAAGATACACATGGATACATGGTGATTCAATATTTCGGTTTATTTT
>JAQQZZ010075192.1:7165-20637 GCA_030265115.1 Mopalia vespertina
CCCCCCCCCCCCCTCGAAATAGATTGATCACCTTTATCATATAGCTGCTAAGCAGGCAGGTAGAATCACCACCAAATAACCAAAAAATAGTACTCAAGCACCATGCATTCATCTAGCATAAACTACAATAAGTTTCTAATCCAAAAGCCACTTTTTGGGCACCATGTGCCAGCCACCCACTTGATTCAATGCTGCACGGAGATTTGGTGATTATTCTATATCTGGCCAATACGCTATTGTTGACCTACAAATCAACGTGCTTCGAGGGGAAAAGCGGAAATTCGAAGGAATAGTTTTCAAAGATAGCTTTATGGAAACTGACATAGGGCTATGTGTTCCCATAGCTGAAAACGTGTCAGTTCTATTCAGTACTTACCTATGTCTTTGACCTACTTTGATGTTGTAGGCGCCGATGGAAAACGTCTTCGCCAATACCAAAAATACACTTACTGGTGAACAGAATATCTGGTAGGCTACTGAGCACATCAAGTTAGTATTCCAGACCGGTTCTTTTGTCCTGCTCTACGAACAGGCTACATATCGGCCCTAACTCCAGTATATCAATCAAGACTTGTCTATGGCCAGCGAAAATTATTTCCTTCGTGTATCCGTTTGGAAGTGTTCTCTAGTAAATTATTAAGTCACATTCCTCAAGAGGCGCCTGGGGTTTGCTGGAACACGGTGAGCGATGAGATATGATCCCGCGGAGAGTGTGCCAGCTTTTTACCGCAGCCCCGTCTTCTACAGTGGAAGCCGTAAAGCCTATACGTACTGTTGCTGTCGAAGCTTCGCTTATATCCGTCCTGCTATGGAATCGACAGAATGTAGTTTGTCCAATATAGAGTATAGTATATCATCTGCGTGTAGCTACATGTTCAATTCTCTCCTCAGTCCCGGAGTGGACTCCTCGCTGCAGATTGTCGCCAATAACAGTCAGTAGCGGCAGTTCTTCCATCTGTGTATGAACTCTGCTAATTAAGCCGCACAATAGGCCGCTTGGGAAGATATTTACGCGGAATCCGCTCTTACTAAACAAATCGATTGAATGCGTCAGCGGCCGATTTCCACATAGACCAAGTACTATCCGTGTCCCATGTACTGACAGTTACAGCCCCAATCATACACGAATCAACTCTTTTGACATTTCCTATTTACTGACGAGTATCAATCCTATTCGGATAGATTATTGTATTACTTCATCCGATGTATATACAACACAGCCTGGTTATTTACAGCGAAGGCTAGCCAATTGTAGTGGTAGATAGCCACTCTCCCTCAATATTTAATAATTGATGACACGTGCGTGTTTAATTAGTAGACATCAACTGGGCCTTACTAAATCGAATATGTTTTATTTTTTATTATTATTTTTATAAACAGATGATAAAACAATTATCTGTTCTATTATAGTTCACTTGAATTCAACGCAATTCTTATACTGAAATTACCCTATCACAAAACCAAGCCGGTCATCTAAATTACAAATCGGCATTAGGATCAGTTTATATGCACTATTTATCAAGATTTCATAACTCGCCCTGCATGAGGTGGGTTAAAATGAACAACTTTGTTATGGTCAACTTCCAAGCGGCTTTCTATTTTCAACTACTTTTTGAATCACCAAAGGCAATGTAATTAATTTAGGGAATGGTTTTAAAAAAGGCTTCTCAAACACAGGCCGTCTCGAACACATTACTAACTCTGTAAATAAAAACACTTTAGTCATACTCTACAACTCTTAAGTATTCCCCTACCTTAATAATTATATGGTATAGCTCTTTTTTTGGGGGGGAGGGGGGACATATGCAACCCATTTGAAGCCCCTTAGTCTGCTTCAAAAGTGAGCAATTCGTATCGTATCATTCACTCATCGCCTCCAGCATACTGATCCTTTATTTAGATCGCTCAAAATCTTACCATGAAATAAGTTGCATTTATATGCATGTATTCTCATTGCTCATAAATTTATGTATCATCCATATATCAGTGGTTTACATAACTATACTACTAGAACCGTAAACCTTAATCTCCGTATACCATTTTCTCAATCTAATATCTCATCACGTTTCTTAAAAATCTCTGGCCCTATAGAATGGAATTCAAATCAAAGTTAAAGTTTTATTTATTATAAAGTTTCAATGTCCATATGGGTGTGTGAATGAACAAATTTGTCAATTAACAAATTTACAGTACTTTTATACGTGTAAATTTATATCCAATCTATCAACATTACTTATTCCAATTTTTATTTCAACAAATTAAACTAATAATCGATTTTGGTAATGTTGCATTTTATGAAAAATTTTGAACATTTTCTTTGGATAGAACAAGTCATTATTTCTAACCAAAGCATGTGTTATTTAAATATTCATTAGTTGGTGAATAAATAAACAAACAAAACAAAAAACGAAGCAATATATGTCGCACAGAAAAGAACGGATTCAGGCCCACTATAATATGTGCACTCTCTCTGGAGTCGGTACTTCGGCCGGGTTCGAATCCCGGTGGAGGCAAGACAATTTTTATCTCTTCATTTATTAAAAATATAAATGATAGCTTTAAATATTAACTTATATCTGAACGTAAATTGAACATTTAGGACAGTAAATTAATACTCAAAAAACATAATCACAATTTGAGTATTTTTTCTTGTTCATGCATGTTATACAATTGTCATGTAGGCCTAAGCCTTCCTTCCCTTTAAAGGGTCCTGTCAATACGAAACCAATAACAACATATTTAACGAAGAACAATAACAAACACAGAAATAAAGAGGAAACCACAAAACCATAACCTGGCTTTAATATTGTTTTATGTAACAAAGACACTATAATTATTATGTGTAAATCCGTTTATCTGGAAAAAAAATGCATGCTATTATGGCGTCGATCGTATGGCGTCCGAGGTGATGCGCGCAGCACATTCAATGATTGTCGAGTTGTTGTCCGAGTGTCCAGAGCTGTCGAGTTGTTGTCCGAGTATCCAGAGCTGTCGAGTGGTTGACCCAGTGTCCAGAGCTGTCGAGTGGTTGTCCCTGTGTCCAGAGCTGTCGAGTGATTGTCCCAGTATCCAGAGCTGTCGAGTGGTTGTCCCAGTGTCTAGAGCTGTCGAGTGGTTGTCCCAGTGTTCAGAGCTGTCGAGTGGTTTCCTCTGTGTCCAGAGCTGTCGAGTGGTTGATCCAGTGTCCAGAGCTGTCGAGTGGTTGTCCCAGTGCCCAAAGCTGTCGAGTGGTTGTCCGAGTATCCAGAGCTGTCGAGTGGTTGTCCCTGTGTCCGGAGCTATCGAGTGGTTGTCCGAGTGTCCAGAGCTGTCGAGTGATTGTCCGAGTGTCCAGAGCTATCGAGTGGTTGTCCGAGTGTCCAGAGCTGTCGAGTGGTTGTCCGAGTGTCCAGAGCTGTCGAGTGGTTGTCCGAGTATCCAGAGCTGTCGAGTGGTTGTCCGAGTGTCAAGAGCTGTCGGGTGATTGTCCGAGTGTCCAGAGCTATCGAGTGGTTGTCCGAGTGTCCAAAGCTATCGAGTGGTTGGCAGAGTGTCCAGAGCTGTCGAGTGGTTGTCCCAGTGTCCAGAGCTCTCGAGTGATTGTCCGAGTGTCCAGAGCTGTCGAGTGGTTGTCCCAGTGTCCAAAGTTATCGAGTGGTTGTCCGAGTGTCCAGATCTGTCGAGTGATTGTCCGAGTGTCCAGAGGTCGAGTGTTTGTCTGTCGATTTACGCATTACGCGTTGAGAATTACGCATCCAGTTAACTCTAATAACACAGATCACATCAAATAATAGTCATCAAACGAAGGTTTGCTTTGATTGCGCATTACCAAGTTGAAACAGGTTAACTGCGGTTGGGTATAGAGACAACAATACATTATCATCACTACATCGCAGCTATCTCCAACACAATATCTCCGGGAAAAACACAAACTATTCAAGAACAAAAAAATATTAACAAGTCAGAAAAATCCATATTTCGCATTTGACATCCACTTATTGCCCCGTAGCGGAATCTTTTAAGGAACGCCAAGTCATTTCTGTTTCTTAAAATGTCACAACAAATAGAGAAGATAGGATTTTTACGCCATGATATTTTTTAACATTTTGACGTGGCTATTCATTTTTCGTTAAAAAGTGGTTCACGACAGTTTAAAGTAGTCATTTCCGTAAAGGTAAGATTCCTGATGGTGGGCCCATCACACAGTTATATGTGAGAACAGAGAAGAGAAGTCCACCACTATCACAGTGCAGTTGATCAGTACCAGCAATCTAATTACAATGTTGCTGACGCTATAATTAGAATAACACTTAACTGAAATATTGGGCATAACTTATTTTTAGAATTAGTTGTTTGTGCTTCAGTCAGATTTCATCTATGTGTCCAGTTTAATTCTTGTATAAAACCGTTTTATAATTTCTACCATTTATTTACATATGTTGAATTCTTGTAAACATATGTTCAATTCTTTTTTTTATTACATGTAAAAAAACTCTATGTGACAAATGTATAACAGAATTCAACATAAGTGAAATTATTTTCAACATATGTAAAAATCGATTTCACAGGTAAAAATTATTAAACATCTGTGAAAATTGTTTCTCGTATATCTTACACAAATAATTTATTCAACATATGTGAAATCCAAAAAGAATTTAGTTTTATCAGTGAGCAAATTGTGGATTCATTGACAAGAGGCTGGCGATAAAGGGTAAGAGCACAGCAGACTAAGCTCCCCGTTGTGATGGGGGTTTCTTGTAATAAGTTCAGCTGCTGTACCAGTGGAACATGGACACCAAATATCAATATCTAATAACTCAATGGAAGTATTTACCTGTTTCAGCAATTAGTCCCCCCTCCCCCCACCCCCACCCCTCCCCATGTGATAGATTAATGTAGACTGACTTAATAGACAGCCTTTAAATGTGAATTGGGGGCACTTCAACGTTTTGCAGAGTCTAAAACAGTTCAGCGTAGGACTTCAAACTTGTTCAATTATTAAGAGAACACTGTGGGCTAAAAAGTGCCTCAGTTTAAAAAGTTTTTCCAAGGTTTTTCCAAATGTTTTCCGAAAGGTATATTGTGTGCCTTGTCGCAGTTTTCTGAGGCTAAACTGACAGAAAAGTCGACTGAAATTGCTCTAAGCCAAATTTCGAAACAATCAGGTACCATTTTTTAGTTCTAGTTCAATTTATTTTGGTGTTATACTAAAATTTAATGCTGAGAAATAAAGCACCAAAACTGCACTGTGTTTGAACTGGATCTTCACCAAAGTAACGTATATCCAATCCTGAATATTCAAGCTTTCACAAATATATACAATTATAATATTCGGACAACCAAGGGGTACAGCAAGGCCTTAATATCTGGAAGCAAAACATTTTTGAATTGCTAAAAGTAAATCAAACCATACATGGATGCTTGACGGAAAATAAATTCGCTATGGACGTTTCTTGAAGGATGTGTGGAACGTCATGCAAGCTCATACCTGGTTATAAAATAATGTACTTTTGCTTTTGCGGAAGAAAAACAGAATTACTAGTGGTTATGAAGGTAAAGTATTATTGTATTTCATAGGCTATACTTTTGTCTTCTTACTATCATATTTTTTTTTTTGTTGTCAAACCAGTAATGCCAATTTTAACCTAAAAACTGTTACCCATAAAAGTTTACTTGGTTGCCATAGTGATTTCTGACCATTAGGAGTGAGTATTAATGTGTACGCATCAAGTATATGATGGGCTACAAAATGCAACAAAACGTTTCGCATTCTTTGTTTTATTTTAGTGTAGGTCACCAAAAACGGATGTTGGGGTGACTTTGAACACCTAGGATACATGTGCAGGAAATCATGAATAAATCGTTTTGGGCTCTTCAATTATATTGAATAAGTTGTATTTCAATATGCCCTTTTTTTGACTGAACATTTTCAGTCTCAATTGTTTACTTTAAATTTTTTTTTTAAACTTTAATAAAAATTGTTGATGTGTGTATTCCTAAACTTTGAATAAATTGTTGGTCTAGTTGACTAAAATTAATTTGTGAGATTTCTTTTATGTGTTAAAAAACTATGCAGGTGTTCAAAGCCCCCTCGATTGGCGTTAAACTCTGATTTTAGGGTCAAAATAGGGATCTGTTCAAAGTTTACCCGGAGGCGAGGTGACTTTGAACACACACAATTAAAAACAAATAGTGTTGAACCAGTCAGTTGTTCAAAGCCCAACTTTTTAAACTGGAGGTATTTTGTATACTTATAGTATTTTATCTCAAGGTATAATAAATTTTGAAAATTACTTGTGTAATTTTACAATCTTCATTTCTGTAGGAGTCGTCAAAAACAAACTTGACAAAAAGTTAACCGTTTTATTTCAAGCTTGGAATACAACTTCCGCTTGTTGAAAAGACAGGTGTCATTGTATTCCATCGAATATCAGGGACCAGTTTATGTTCGACACTGCATATTTTGCAAAATATCCTGGCCTGTATGTGTTGTGAAAACCAAATCGTCAAAACAAATTCACAGATGTAATTCATATTATAATTATTGGTACCTCCTTTGTACCAAATTCTACATATTAGTGAGGCTTTTGTACTTTTTTATTTACGCAAATATATGTTGCGAAGATCAAAAACTAAAAACATGTCTTTAAACCCAACATTTATCTTCATTCAACTCATACCGGGGTCAAGATTGTTTTGTGCCAAAATTACGCAAAGCAATATAATGATAATGCCCATTGAACTTACTCCTAAACTAAAGAAATTGCTCTGAAATGTAAATTTGAAAACGTCATTAAGCCCGGATTGTGAACACAATTATCTAAATAAGCCTTTATAGGATGGAGTGTTAGCGACTCAGCGTTTCTAAGTAGAATCAGTGAAAATGACAAGTTTCTGAAATGGCTATTAATTCAGTCTTCATTTTCTACTTCATGTGTGGACTATGTCTGGACTGATTTGAGATGGATTAAGGGGAGGTCACTCTTAATTAACCTGAATGTTTCCCTCCCTTGTCACTCTGTTTTGATTAAAGAGATAGGATTGATTACAGTTAGATTCACTCGTAGGCTGGGCTGCATTTTGTGTGTTCCGTTCAGTTGGGGAAAAGGAGCTTTAAAAAGTTTTATGAAAAAGTTGATTTCACAAACGTCTTCGATGAATAGGACAAATTTCTACTCAGAGTTGTTGTTCCTTCCAGATGTAAAACATAGCATTCGAACATAGAAAATCAAACTTAAAAAATGGGACTTGCATGTTTTGTTTATAGGGTGAGAAAAGTTTCCAATGCTGCTTGTTTATAATCATCCAGCAATTGCCTTCGGGCTGAACCGCTACTATACTGCATTGTCTCCGTTTTATTTTGAATCAATTGACGTTATATTTTTGGGGCGATTCGCTCCAAAATGGGATATATACTATGGAATAAAACAGTCTGGTTGAAACATTTAATCAGCCCATCCAATTCGGATTGAGAATCAGCGAGCACTGCCGATCGAAACGCATATAAACCAGACGATAAATAATATGAACATATTAATTTTGATATGTAAAATACAAACTTTGGTTATTCTGTAAAGCAGCCCAAATGAAATACACAAGTGCCTGGCTAAAGGGGTTACGTATAAACGTTATTATAGAAACTGTTCAATGCGGTTTCTTTTAAAGTACGGTTCCACAATTAACCCACTTGATGTAATGTCTTGTTTAAATATCTCCGAATTAAGCGTGACTCACGTGAAATGGTATGACAAACCAAGGGAGACAACCCTTTGAATAATATCTTTCAAAAACTTGTAAAATCGTCTCCCCTTTAGGCATCATTCTCATTGACGAAGTTTTGCATTGATGAAACTCTTTTACTCCTATAACATGTACATACTTCAATATTGAAGTAAATGTAAAAACCATTGTCAAGAAATGAAGAAATCATGTCTTTCCTATTAGATTAGAACTATGGAAGTGATTTGCATACATCGATGTTCAAAGTGTTTATATAAATTATGAACAAATAATTTGTGTGTATTACATTTGGAATCAAATTGAGGAATAGCTTTCGATAAAGGCGTACGAGAGATTGAGGCATCATACTTACCTGTCATTAGTAGACCATAAGTTTATAACATATATACAGTCGAAGTCAACAACAAATAATGTCGACTCTTAGAAATCATGGTTCTTCGAGGGTTCTTTAGAAAAGAGGATGGTTGTATATGAACCATCACGACAAAAACGGTTCTTTGATGTAAGAAGAAAGGGAAAAATACTTTCTATAGTTGCTGTGGGGGTTCCATACAGAACCATAAAGGGTTCCATCAGAGCCATGAGGCCCATGACTGACCATCCTTAAAAAGTTTCATTAGAGCCATATTTTTCTAAGAGTGTGAAGACAACAATCTGTGTCTACAATGCGTAATTTAATAGCAGCTAACAATGGTGAATCCGGTAAAGTTTTCACAAAATATTCGAAACAGCTGGTAAGGTATTGGTTAAATTCGGCAAAGGGCGGCGTTGACAGTCAATTTGGCAAGGTGGCAATTAAGTCTATGGTGAGGGTCGTATAGTAGTGAAACTGTGAATGCCAATTACTTAACTTATCTTAGGAAAATCAGCATTTTATCTATACTCAACGTTAACAAAAGTTGTCTATTTTTTATACTTGAGCTTTGCATTTAGTTTCTTAGTGAGCTTATTAAGACGGCCATTGACAAGGTATTGGTAATTAATGGGATTATTACAACAGACTCGGATCCAATGCACTGGGTTTTTTATTTGCTCATGATGTGACACATCATCTGAACACGTGGTGTCTCTCTATACAGACACCTATAGAGAGACCATGCGACATAACGCTGTTTATTTGTATTCTAAACTAGTTTCATATGCTGGATTTCTATTGACACATGCATCTATACTCGCCAGGACATGAGCTTTTCAGCCATGCTCTACCGCACAACAGTCACGTGTAGTTGGTCGACCCAGATAACACGATAAAGGTTTCTAATGTGCCAAGGTTAATACATCCATGTCTTAACTTTGACTCGCGAAGACGGTTGTGATAATGTTGAGGTTTAACTCTAATGATGGATGAAGAAAGTGTGTATTGCACTGTAATATCTGACTACTCCATAGATCTATTGAATAGGCTTACAACCTAGTGTAACATCAAATCTAAACTGGGTGAATTGATATAGTCAATCCTTAATTGCCTAATTCAGACATTTCACATTTGTTTATGTCCCTAAAACAGTTAATCGTATAGAGACTTCAAATTGGGTGCATTCAAACAGGACGTACAATGCGGGCATCAAAAGGGTGCCTCGTTCTTTTAAAGTTTGGTCTAGATTGTTTATCGTTCTCCTAAATAGACATTTGGCATGTATTATATGATTTCCTAATGTTGGAGCCCGCGGCTTTGGCTTAGTGGTTAGCGAGTGCGCTTCATACTATTCCTACTTCGATGTACCGTTCACGGGATCGAGTCCGTCTGCCGACCATCAGATATATGAGTGAATCACACGATGTGGCTCTGGCAAGCGCAGGTTGGTTTTTACGAGGTTCCATCCCGGTTTTTCATCTTAATAAGGCAAGAAACATGGTGAAGTGGACAATCCGTCGTCATATAAGTGAAATACCTCTAACATAATGTTGAACGGAAGTTTTTTTTAACTGAAATCGTTCTTAACAAGATTTTGTAAATGTTGCATCATTTTTTTTTTAGTTCAAGAAAAAATTTATTATATAAACAAAATACAAGGAGAAAAAAGCACAAAAAATTCACTGTTTTTTTTTTTGTTGTGTTTTTTTATTGGGATCTTCACCAAATATTAGTAATCTTGAGTCTCCAGGCCTCCAAAATATATAAGTTTACGTTCTTAATGTTCCAACTTTTATTCTATGTCATAATGGACTTAGAAAGTCAAGACTTTAATTACTTGCCGCACCGGCTCTCTTTGAATTGACAGTTTTCTTGGCGTCCCTGCACCAAACTCTACACTCTGCTGTCAAGTCAACAAAGTCGTGATGTCTGTTTGTGCGGAAATTCAGCCACTATTTCTGAAGTTGAGGAAGTATCACATAACTGTATTCATTTCAGGTAGCACAAAGGCCTTTGTAATTTTATATGGAACACATTAGAATGTTTTTCACTCTTTGCAGGAAAGCTAGCACGGCTTTATATTCACAGGCACGAATTTGTGAAGAGACACATCTTACTTCCTCAGCTTAAAGCTTAAAAGTAAACGATCATTTTTTGATAACAAAGAGTGGGTCTGTATGTGTGTGTCTTTGGTTTATTTTATGATAATTTTGATAGCAATACGTCTCAATGGCGTATTCCAGCCTTTGAATCCCTCCCCTCTCCTTCCCTATTTTGAGATATCTTGTATTCATGATGGGACTTTTATAAGAGATGAAACATATATATGATGAAATTACACATCAGACATACATTAACAGCACCTTTGTCGCTGTCTCCATGTAGACAGTGTCGGTTCATTAATTAAATCAGTTTTCAGGCATAATGGCTACGCAAATATACTGCAGTATAGGTTTACATGAAGATCACATAAAATATATACATCTTAAGTTCTAACTATAGTACATATAATGAATGATTGATTCCCATATTCATATGCGGTTCGGTTAACATGGGATTACAACTGTACTGATGGCAGTGTGTCTCTGTTTCTATATATAGGCAGTTATATACACGATATACGTATGCCCATCCACGTAGCCAGTTGCTTGATATACAGGTGTATTGACAAACTAAAAGTATATTGTATGACCGTATACACCAAGTGCTACACTTCAATGATCTTGTTCTTCAATAACTAATTTCTTCCCGACTATATAAATGAAGATTATATACCTATATATTTTGAATAAATATATATATGCTGTCAATTATGGCAGAGCAATTGTATTCCAAAATAGAATCTATATATATTTTGAATAAATGAAGACAGAAAATATGTATAGATCCATACTCATACAGCTCAAAGGGATCCATTAACATAAATGATAACAAACTAACAGATGGTAACAGGAACAGATTAAATTACGAATAGGCCTACCTAATGGTAAAAGTGAAATTCTAAGTTGCCCAAAAGCTTATTCAAACTGATCACCTTATGGTTGCGCTCCTCTTATTGTTTTTTGGGAAGTTCACCTCTCGCATTTCAGAAGTGACATACACTGTAACACAGTGTTAAGCAACAATCAAACAAGTCCAAAGATAGAGTTGGACTAGCTAGATACCCACAACTATAGTACATCATACGTCGATGGATATAGATATCACAGCCGTACAGTCATTTTAATCTACATATTAAAACAGTCCTGCTCCAAGCATTGTGTTTTTCCTTCATCAACTGTAACCATTAATTCACAATAATAATATAGAAACGCATATAACGGTCCTCAAACGAATTAAAAACGCCGAGAGTGTCTCGCGAAGTAGATCCCTTACTGAGATAAAACAGGTATACTAAGTATAAACAGGTATCACTGATGTAGACCACTATATCGATTTCGTCACATTTAAAATATATATATGGGAAATGACTATGTCAAACTGGAGCCCGAACACTATGTCGCCTTGAAAGGACTACAGTAATTGTAGAAATAATAGTCAAGAAATTATTCCACAACAAAACTCCAAAAGTTACTGTCCTAACTTTTGGACCAAATGACAAATTTTGTTTAACAGTTTGTTTTATGTTTGAAAAAAAATCTTGTTTTTGTTGTTGCGAGAAGTTTAATATCAGATAAAAGATTTTGGGTAAAAATGTGGGTGCTATCATTACAAGTGCAAGTCTTGAATTTATTAAACTGTATGGCGTGTCGTATATTCATCTTAACATTCATCCCACGATAATAGCTTTCATTTATTAAATTATGACGTTTTTTGTACACAAGTTTTTGTTTGGACGGGGTAAATCTACCAACTTCAGTTGTCTTTTTCTCTCTTCTCCAGTTCTATGATGTTGCAGACCTGTAGGCATATATATATGACATCACACTAGAACAGGAATGTTGATTTATTAAAATCGATGAATCATGTTATATTTTAGATAAATTCCCAATGACAAGTTTCTAAATAGATCTTAATCTCGAGTTGTTATGGGTAACCTACAGATATCTCTAAAGAAGGTTATACATGGTATATTAAGTATTGATAAATACGTAACAAACAAAATACTCGGTATGGGTTAGAATAAATCAGCCTACAAACTGGTATTTCAGAGGTAGAGAAGTTAACCAATGAATATGGGTGTTACAATCTGTCTGATACAGAAGGAGGTTTCGCCTTAACCAGTAGGTTCTTTAAGCTATTTGTTTCTAGTGTATGCTATAATAGCCTTTGTGAGAGAGGATTAGTCATTTAGGTACAAGCTATTGGTAATCCTGTATAAGGAGACTAGCAAACAGTAAACTGCATGGGTGAAAAAAAAATTATTACATTAAGAGTTAGAAAAAAATCTGTTTTTATTCTTGCGGCTTCCTATGTTGGTCATATTGGAATATAAAAATAATTATTTCCATTTTAGACCCATTGGGTACAGCGTTTGAAGATTTTGATCCACTTAGCTTCCCTTCTAAAATTGTCTGCTTGGTTTGCTCCACGGAGGGAAAAAATGCGTTTGTTCAATCTGCATGATTTCAAAATGATCATTAACCGAGTGATCATGATGAGAGAAATGCTCAGCTCTTGGGAATATGAGTTTTAACCTAATCGAAAACAAATGATTGTTGGCTCTAATCCAAATGGCCTTTCATGTTTTCACCAACATATTATTTCAGACACTTCTTACAATATAATATATACCAAGTCTTCTGAATCACAATTCAAATTGTCGATTTATCACAAATAATAAACAGTTCTAGTTTGTTGTCCAACATAGGAGGACTTATCTGGTATGTAAGTATCTAGCTTGCATATCGTCTTCATAGATTTTGACGACCTGCCTAGGACTGCTACAGAGCGATTGTGGTGTTTGTGTTTAGGAGCTGGTCCTAGATCTGGCCTAAATTATAACTATTAAAGCGATGCTCCGGGCTGCAATTACCCCTATATCCATTGAAAGGTTACTATTAAACATACTTAAATATTATATCGACTTATCGTTTCTTCATCTTATAAAATAACTTGAGGGTTATAGTATATAACTATGTACGATCACTGGTAGCTGACATTTTGGGCGTGGCAACCCTATTAATGACGTCACGCGACTCACACTCTTCTGTGTCACAGGTTTATAACATGTGTGAACCAATGACCTATATAGGTCATTGGTGTCAACTGTCAAAGGTTTAAACAGTCGACCCAACGGGTCTCGTGATGTAGGCCTCCTAGTGTGACATGACAGATATTTGATTGGTCAATATGTGTGGAGCTCTTCTGTTTAGTGATTCAAGTAGCAAGAAATGGCCGCGTGGATGAATTTGACTGTAGTTTAAGCAATACCCAATGTTTAAGATCCAATTATAAA
>JAQQZZ010075203.1:0-20636 GCA_030265115.1 Mopalia vespertina
CGCCCCCCCCCCCCCCCCCCCCCCCACCTCTTGTTGCCCTGGTGTTCACAGAGACAAATGACAAGATGAAGCAGAGCTGTTTGTGATGTATTTAGAATGCATCCTGTACTTGACCAGTATTTGTTGTCGAGGGTAATTTCATTCATCCATAGGGCTGGCGAACCTCCATGCGAGTGAAATAACCGTATCTACATGTATTTTGAATAAATGAAGACAGACAAATTTGCTTCCCTCCACCGGGATTCGAACCCGGGACCTTTGGGTTACAGGCCTATATACGGCGTTAAGTTCCAACCAAACAAACACACTAAGCGATGAACAAACAATACACTATTACGAGTTAATGTATAGACCATCGTGTTTTAATTCAATAAAAGTGACCTTCAGTTCGTGTTGTCTGGACAGTTAAGAGTATGGTTGAGGAATCCAAATCAAAAACAATAAACCATCATCAAGATATATAGCCAAAAAAATTATTTCAAACCTCAATTTTTTTTAAAACAGAAAACTATGAGTTTACTATACTACAATTGTGTAAAACGACAAGTTATATATAGGCCCACATATATAGTGATCCTCTGTAGCTCAGTCGGTAGATTGTTGAGCCTGTAGACCAACGGTCCAAGGTTCAACCATTTATCCGATATATAGATCCCAAGTTCAACTCCCGTTGGAAGCAGGCAGATCTGTCTTTGTCTATATAATATATCATATATGTATGATATAAAGCTTAAGAAAAATTGTTATCGTTAGGATTGTTTGTATTTTATAATTACGCTATGTTAGAGTTCTTTGTTTAAATAATGTGGTGGCGAGCCAACACAATGGGTGACAGAAATCTCCCTCCCACGGCACTGACAGATAACAATGTACAGTACAATTGTTACAATCGAGAAATTTGTCAGGTTATCCATTACCCGTGGAAAACACTACAAACAAAACTGCTTCCAGTTCACACGTACAGCTGGTGGAATAACAGGACAATACAGATGAACTTTTCATCAATTGACCGCTAAACTTTAAGAACATAACGCTTTGGTTTTACCTCTTTAAGGATTTGCTTTAATAAGTTTGGCACAATTTTATTAAATTCAATATTAGTATTCGTATTGAGCAGCCAGATGTTGGTCATTGTATAAAGAGATATGTTACATTGATTAGACATTTCTCGTGGGCTGACAGTCAATGATTACAATCCCTTCTACAGAGAAATTAATCTTTAATCCAATCTAATGTCAGTGTTCTCGATGCAACAATTTTGCGGCTAGATGAGATTGGGTCATTAAAAATAAATCAAGATAATTAGAGCCAACTCCAAACAATTACGCGGTCTATGAATCAAGAGGGCGGTTAAGGCATCTCGGTGATTTCATTGGTTAAAAATCGGGATCATCGGCCCAGCTTCATTACAGACTGGGCCATATTTTACTGATGATTCGTTTCACCTTTGTCATTCATACATGAAAATATTTGGTATGAATATTTGAATTGATATGGCAGTAAGACGTGTCAATGACAAAGGAATCGAAGACTTTTATGGTACCTTAGTGAGTACAAAGCCTTAATGAGGTTGTAGCCATTCAAGGGGAATATCCTTACATCTTATTTTCGGCTCGAGTGTGAATTCCTATGGGGACACTTAATCACTCTTACAACGTCTAACACAAATGAAATCTCGGTGATTATCGCGGAACAGACGAGAAGACAGTTGTTTCTAAGCGACGTCATGATTGCTGCACGTGTCTCTGAGGTCACGCAGCCAATCAGTGGGCAGGGATAACGACCTGCCTCAATCGTGGCCTGGCCAAGACAATAATCGCCAACGTATTTTATCCGTGACCAGAATAACCAATTAGGCCGATTTTCACTTTTCTCCTACATAGAAACCAATCTGTAGTGATTGCCGAGTGTAAAATAGAAACAATCCAACACGATTTCTGACCAAATCAAACCTGCTACCACTACGGGAGATTTTTCTCAGATTTTTGCTGGCTCAATGAAAATGTGGACCAAAATATGCGTTTAATTTGTACAGTCAACATCAACATTTGTTGTTATTATCAACAGATTAAGTTGACGTACAAGAGGACCAGGTTATATAACATTGACAGCATTTCTCTAATAAAGCTCGTTGGAAAAGAATGAACAAGATGAAATTGTTCTCAATCAACATTGAAGGAGCACGAACACGCTATATTTGACTGATATCGGGTGAATTCCGGACAGTTAGAAAAGACATATATAACAGGCGGCTTGGGACTGGGACACCCCGTCAATAAAAGAAACAAGCAAAAATGTTTTTAAAGATTGAAAAATCGTAAGCTCGCATACAACTAAAGAGCTGAGTTTACTGTAGATAACAAAACTACTGTCGAAGCGTCTCATATCACGTTAATTCGTTTGTATAGTTTCATCAATGGGCAGAAAATTAATCCAACGTAAACCTTTCGACTTTTGCGGAATGAACTATAATAATAAATGACAAATCATCTTTCCTTGATAATCTTTCAATTGTTATAATTTTTTTATTCCATCAGTTTTTAAAAGTTTAAATAAAAGTCTCTTGTTCCATTGCCAATTATGACTAATTATGTCAAATAAGCTTAGCGAAAATTTACGAAGATATCTTAATGCTATATAGATATAGTTATATAATAAAACGTGTTTTAATGACATCATTTACGTACATGCGGCATTTAACAATTAAGAAACGGACACATTCAAGTTAAACAATTTGAAATTTTTTATTTCGTTGCCAGTGAAAGAATTAAGGTGATAGTCCATTGTTAACTATAGCAATAATCCATTGTAAACTATAGCAATAATCCATTGTAAACTATAGCAATAATCCATTATAAACTATAGCAATAATCCATTGTAAACTATAGTAATAATCCATTGTAAACTATAGCAATAATCCATTGTAAACTATAGCAATAATCCATTGTAAACTATAGCAATAATCCATTGTAAACTATAGCAATATAATCAACTTGTGAACTATAGCAATTTAAATTGAATTTTGGAGCAACAGAAATCGTCTCTAAATCGACCCCAAAATAACAAAAATACTGTTATGTAGAGGTTGTTGATTATGCTACTGTATTTGAATGAAAAATGCTCTTTGAAATAACATAACAACACCCAATTATCAATTTATGTTTGTTTGAATTATAAGTGTTTTTAAATAGCCGGGAACAAATAAAGTAAAAGAGAAATTTTAAAAGCATTGTTGACAGCGTTTTCTACAATCGGATCAGCTGATTGGTTGAGGGAATTAGCTGTTAGAATTAGTAATTCTATACTACTTCTCCTTTAACTATATTTCTAAAATTCCAAACTTTTTGCCACTTTTTTTCCACCGCCAACTAGTTTATTATATTCTTATGCTACCTATGTATTAAGTATATCAATCATACATTTAACTAGACCTTTATCAATTTGGATAAAACAAGCCCGTTTGAGATGACAGATTTATTTCAATTGATTGTTTACATATAAATTGGGACTTAAAATAAAACGATTTTGTGAAATAATGGATGAATCTGACCCGGCCCTCAACTAATGGATAGAGCAGCTGCTATTGTTTTCACTTATCTCGAAATCCGACTGTATTGCCCCAATATATAGACTTTTCAACCATTACTCTCTGTACAATTAAACAGAGTTTCTATAAATTTCGCTACAGCCGTCTGTGTTAAAAAAAAGGGTTGTTTTCGTTGTACAAATAAATGTCTGTATTTTAGAAGTAAATTCTGTATTTTATTTTAGAAAAAGGGACTATAAATCTCTTTTTTAAAAAGTCATTCTGTAGTTTTAAAAAATAGATGTTAATCTGTAAATTGTATATAAAGACTGGTGTTCCTACCTATTGATTCCGTGACACCAGAGTTGGGCTCGAAGGGGTCTACATCTGGGTACAATTGCGGGAAGCACCTGTCGTAGTGTGGTGTAGATGGTTTGATCGGTTCGTCATTTCTCACGGTGGATATTGTTTGCGGGGATGTTTCCAATGTTCCTTCAAAGAGAAAAATTCGCATGTTTATTAAATTATGTAAATATATAAACAAATTGTATAGGCAAACAATAACTAAAAATATAAACAATTTGTTAACAAACTATATCCAAAAATGTATATACGCGTCCCTTCGCAGCATATATAAATGACCTATAACTTAACTTCGTAGCTCTATACTCCATCCATACGTCAATCTTTATATGGATTGAGTTACGAATAAAAGAGAGCTACGAAAGTTAACTTCAACTTACCTCACTCTTTAAACCAATGGTGCCACTGCATGGAATGTAGACGCATTAAAAGATCATTTGAGAAAAACGTCCTAGAACGGTATAGCAATCACCAACAGGCCATAGTGCTATGTTATTGATCCCATATGCGATTATTAAAATCAAAACAGTTGTCTAACGAAATGAATTAAAGAGCGCGGCGGTGTATGCGGAACAACTGTCTTGTTTGGACAGCAATAACCTTACTTCCTCTCCCATGATGAAAGCAGAGCAGTTGTTGTCCACCACACTTGTAGAATATCCCATGTAGAAAATTTGAGATATTAATAACATGCGTGTGTGACGGCAGCGCTAACATTTAGTCGCCACGATAAATACGCAACAGGCCGTAGTCTATATGACACCGCACGACCACACAGTTTTCGGGGGTTCGAAATGCATTACGTGATGCGGAGATTGATTGATTGATTGATTGGTGTTTTATATGACTTATATGATGGCAGGGTATTCCAATAATAACTGACATTAGCACAACCATAAAATGTAAAGCATTTTGATAAAGTTGGAAATTTGATCTTCCTCCAGTGCTAAGTTGATCAGTACTGCTACACTCCATACAAACTGCCCTTAGCCAGAGGGCGGTGATCTAGAGAGAGTGCCCTGGTCAAAATAACCTTTCTAAAAGACAAGCAATGTAAGATTTGTGAGAAGGTTACATTTCATCAATATTATAGAGAACAGTTATCCACTACACAAATCTCTTAACTCTGGGCAAAGTAAGCTCTTCACTTTCACGTTTTCAATTTTAAAATTTGGCTACATTATGTTTTGGTTCTATAGCCGAATTAAGCCGTTCAATAGAAGAACTTAATTTCGAAAATAACAAACTCTTTTGCATGCTTAAGAACTTTTAATTTTGCACGTTAAAATAGTTTCGTTTGTCAAAGTGCTTTGTATGAATGCTCTTAAAACGCACAATCATGTAGGCAAAATATACTTACCAAAAGCATTATCAGCTAGGGCGTTGTCTTTTGGACGCTGTAAAGTTGTATTACGTCCATTTCCAAATTTGGGTCGTTTCCGCCAACATTTTACTAAGAAGGCTTTCGGCATATTGCGACAGTGTTGAGCTAAATTCAAGGGATGAGTACAACGAGACGTTAGTTAGAACGACGAGACGCCGTATTAAAGTTCAGTGCTGTGCGGAGTCAAAACTTAATTATAAATCTTTCTCAACAGTTGGCGTTAAAGCAACAAGAAGTTTTGCCTCGCGTGAAAAAGAGCGGAAGTTCTGCCTTGAATTCTGCCAGACTTTGTGTCCTAACTGCCGCGGGCTATCCAACTGGAATCCAAGCAACCGATCGATTGGCAGGTGGTCCGCTAGCCCTCTCGCGATCCGCGGAAATGGTTGGCGCTGAATCGCGAATAACGTCCCTCAAATCTCGCGTTCCCTTGGCTATGATTTAGTGGTCATGTATATTCAATACCCTAGTGATCACCAGAGCAGACAATAGAAACAATAAAATGAGTTCGACTCTTGAATCAAAAGCACTTGCTGGCTCGATTAGCGTCTAACCATTTTGACAATTCAATCAATTTACATGTACCAACTGTGTTCCAAGCTGTACAACTTAATCATAGCTTTTACCCAGTTTAAAAAGGAAAACTTTTCTATTGGGCTAAATTTCAATATATATTTTTCCATATAAGAATATAACCCGATTAAATTTTAACGTAACAAAAAATAAGGAAACATTTGTTCGAAAATTCATAATTTCGAAAACTGTTTCCCAACAATTTAATTACATTATTGGCTCAAAGTTATCTCAGAAAAAA
This sequence comes from Mopalia vespertina, assembly GCA_030265115.1. Taxonomy (NCBI): domain Eukaryota; kingdom Metazoa; phylum Mollusca; class Polyplacophora; order Chitonida; family Mopaliidae; genus Mopalia; species Mopalia vespertina. Next base: position 6,085 of record JAQQZZ010075203.1, read on the forward strand.
GAACAGGTCAAATATTGATAAAATATATGAATTTAGATAAATTAAAAGTGTATTGAAATTATTATGATTCAAAATAGAATTCTGGTTTTGTAAAATTTTATACTAGATCGCGTAGATCGCGGAGGTAATATTTTTTCCTTCAGCTATATGTACATATACGTGAAATATCTTAGAATATGGTGGTAATTGGTAAATGCAAATACTTCTTTCACTTTAGAATTTGGTAAAAATTAAAAATAATAAAATTTACAAAAATGTTTAATTAAATGAAGAATAAATAAAAAAATAAATAAATAAATAAATAAATAAATAAATAAATATATAAATAAATAAATAAATAAATAAATAAATCGATAACAGATTATATATTTAGTTTTTATTATTGAAACTTTAAAGCGAAAATGCTAATTAAAGCTCAATCTTATAACTGATGTATCAAACTTTTCCAGAGAAAAGCTCAAGTATTCGACCAATGTTCAATATCAGATATCCTTAAACAGAGAGCAATGGTGAACAACACATGTTTTCTATCAAACAGTTCATAAGACAGAATTATTGGCGTACATTGGATTAATCATGTAATTTATGGAAATAAATAAAATCTGTGACTCTTTAATAATAATAATAATATTGCTAAATAAACATGTCTGCTTAGTAAATTTAAGTATCTGCAAATGTCAAAACATATACCTACTGATCACGCACAAAGAGTGGGATATTACTGTTTTTACTGGGATATATGTGTTAATTTTGATATAAAACTTACACATATCTGGTGTATAACAACTTCCAGTCTCCAGTTCACAGTGCTATATATTAACGAAGTTACCACAATGATTTGAAGTGTGGGACGAGAAACACGGACCTTTTTCTGATTCCGCGTATTCCCGCGAGGTTAGAACTCGCGCTATTCCACGCACCGCAAATATTTATGAATTCGCGAAAAGTGATTAGTTGTTTTGGGGTCAGTGATTTCTGAATAAAGTCCTGATTCCTGGTCCTAAATCTTAGAAATCAACTTACAGGAATAGAATACAAATCTGATTATAGACCTGTACTATGTTGTTCTCAACACGCAAGAGACTCGTTAGTCGAAATTATCCTCGCGTATAATTACGCGGATTCTTTATAGGAACTCGCAACAAAAGTAACCCGGCGCGTTAAAGGTAAAGAGAGTCAATGTCGAGAAATAAATGGACTCATTGCTGGGGAAAGGTTTAAATGCAGAAATAAACACAACTGAGTGGACATTTAAATGACCTAATGAATTATCATGTGTGTGTATGTGGCTTCAGTGTGAAGAAACCCCCAGGTATAACCAGTTTAACTGACTGGATGCAGAGAAGAGAGTTTAGTGCCGATCATCTAATATTATACTGATCATATAAACATTTCTAAAAAGTAAATACACTGGCACATGGATGTTGATTAATTAAAATCAATGAACATTTTTTTATATATTAAATGCTAACCTGATTAAAACATGGTGACGTGTACATTCTATTATTTCGTTGCTTATTCAGTCATTAATCGACGTTTTATTTTATTTTTTATGCGACACGACTGGAATGTCAGAACACTTTAATAGGTCTGCTTTTGATGAGAAATAACCTGTCTATACCAGACGTCGAACTACATATCCTTATGTCATGCTTAAGTCAAACGAGATATATAAGGGAGTTACAGGGGTGGTCCCCGGCAGGGCCGCGAAATCCATACCAGGGAAGCGGCCCTAAAACCACAATTTCAAAGAAAGGTCCCCGGCAGTCCCGAGGTTTCTTCTCGGTTTTCCACTGTATTTAGCTAAGACAAAATGAGAAGTGGGCAACCTTTTCACATATCAGCGAAATAACATTGAGTTCGACTTCATCAACCTTAATCAAACAAACTCTCCTGGACGACAGTTATATTTTAAAACCGATACAGATAGACCCGCATACACCAGAATGGACTCGTTTATTGTAACTGTGTTTTTATTTAATTTTTTCTATCTTTAAAGTACAGCGCATCAACCATTAGGGAAAATTTTGGTCGTATTTTTGTTTAAAATCGTCTTTGCCAATCTGCTGTCTGGCTTGAACTTTAGCCAGTCTTGCTTATGCAGTTCCCGATAAAATCTATCAACTTGTCGCCTGGTATTTAGTCACGTTCGCTCTTCCTCTCTTTTTATAGTCTGATGTTAAAGTTTCTCGTTTATATAAACAAAATATATATTTTAATGCCAATTTTGCTTGTCTCCACCGGGATTCGAAATCGGGTCTGGCTAGCAGGAACAGCAAGCAAAATATATATTTTGAATAAAATATATACATGTTCCTCGCTTTAAAACGACGAAGAGACAAGAATGTTGGTATTTTCATATTTCATATCTTTATATCGATCAAATCAGTAGATAACCTGTTTATTAGTGCCATATTTTGTTGTTGTTTACAGATAGTGACAATGGACATTATTTTAGCATAACATCCTCTCACAGATTAACACTTTAGCCTTGAAAAAGTTTCGAAAAAGATAACATGATTTGATCATGGGTAGGTGGATAGAGACAGCGTCTGTAGACTGTTAACTAAATCCAATATAGTGATACAGCTCAACACATAATATACAACAAAGGTAACAAAGACTAAACTACTGGTAGTCATTATTCATCAATCATAAATATTTTCCTTTGGTTGTTTTCGTAGCAAAGGGAGTATCGATTTCAGTCTCCACTGAATGGTCAGTTGTCAAACTTGGAGAACCCACATTCAACCAATCAGTATCGATTTCCTTATAAGGAGGTTAATTCCTTTCCCCGCGGCGTCATGGTGATCAATTGACCCCGTGCCGTTTATTAACTTTCAATGAAGCAGACGGCTTTATGAATGGGAGTCACCGACAAGAAACATTAAAGTTTAAGGCAATATAATGTCTCGAATATCTGCTCCATTGTTTGCCATTTATTGTTGCAAAAGAAAGGCAATTCAGCTGACAAGAAACTTAAGACTCTCATGGGGTCTTTGCGGCATCCAAGACGATAATATGGTGATCAATTAAGTACTGATACGAAATATTTTCGATAAATGTTTAAGTGAGTTTATCGTTTGTGTAGGCGCTGCGCTAAGCTTTATAGCGACAAGTCATTTTATAATCCAGAATTGAAAGGATCGGGTTTATTTTATTTAGCAGACAACATCCAGCAAAATATAATCGTGTACACTGAATGTTCGCATATGTTGTTGATAACATTTTTTAAATTTCAATATAGGTTACTTGCAAGTCAAACGTATCTTTTCATTGTTTTCAACTCTGAACAACTAGTTAAAGGTTTACACAATGTCGTACCGTTCTTTTGTGTCCCAGTATGACCAACCTATAACCATCGGCTTGATGTTCTCTCATAAAGACCTGTTATTGTACACATCGAAAAACAAATCCCTAATATTTTAGTGAAGAAGTTAAGGAAAATTCCTCCGATAAATCAACAGCGGAATATTCCCAATTTTTAAGATATAGATGCAATTTGTACCCAAGGCAAGGATTATCCCAAAACATTTGTGGAATATCCTATAAATAGTTTAAGAAAAAAAAATTAAATGAGCTATGGAAGTGTGCTCATAACTTTTTAAAGTTTTGTTTTTACAGAGCACACAACTGGACAGCATTTTCTGGTTATTAGAGTTAAGTCCCCTCTAGGTCCAGTCACTTATTAACATTAGTCTCTTGGTTGGCCAACGTCTACTTTTTACTAATGTTTCTTTTTACTTGTACCTGAGAATCTGAGCATGTTACGTATTAATGAAATGTGTATCCAATGATATCAATGATTATTACATTCTCTCCAGATACTCGTAGGTTACCAACAACCACATCACGGAGAAGATCTATTCATAAACGTGTCTCTCGTAGTTATGGAGACAATTTGGTGGTTTTAGGTTTTAAATTGATATCCCTGTGCCAGTGTAACTCATTTTTTGGAATGTATCAATTGAGCTTGATGTTCTTGTATCAGTGCTTCGCGTGAATAGAGATCTTCTAATTGAGAGTTGCTCCTGTGAGTACTCTATCTTAACCCCAGTGGCTGAGTGTTCGTTCTGGGAGTCCTCTATCTGAACCCCAGTGGCTGAGTGTTGGTCCTGTGAGTCCTCTATCTGGACCCCAGTGGCTGAGTGTTGCTCCTGTGAGTCCTCTATCTGAACCCTAGTGGCTGAGTGTTGGTCCTGTGAGTCCTCTATCTGAACCCCAGTGATTGAGTGTTGCTCCTGTGAGTCTTCTATCTGAGCCCCAGTGATTGAGTGTTGCTCCTGTGAGTCCTCTATCTGAACCCCAGTGATTGAGTGTTGCTCCTGTGAGTCCTCTATCTGAACCCCAGTGGCTGAGTGTTGGTCCCGTGAGTCCTCTATCTGAACCCCAGTGATTGAGTGTTGCTCCTGTGAGTCCTCTATCTGAACCCCAGTGGCCGAGTGTTGGTCCCATGAGTCCTCTATCTGAATCCCAGTGGCTGAGTGTTGGTACTGTGTCCTCTACCTGGACCCCATTGTCTGTGTTGGTCCTGTAAGTCCTCTATCTGGACCCCAGTGGTTGAGTGTTGGTCCTGTGAGTCCTCTATCTGGACCCCAGTGGTTGAGTGTTGGTCCTGTGAGTCCTCTACTTGGACCCCAATGACGGAGTGTTTCTCCTGTGAGTCCTCTATCTGGACCCCAGTGGTTGAGTGTTGGTCCTGTGAGTCCTCTACTTGGACCCCAATGCAGAGTGTTTCTCCTGTGAGTCCTCTATCTGAACCCCAGTGGCTGAGTGTTGGTACTGTGAGTCGTCTGCCTGGACCCCTGTGATTGAGTGTTGCTCCCGTGTGTCCTCTGCCTGGACCCCTGTGATTGAGTGTTGCTCCCGTGTGTCCTCTGTCTGGACCTCTGTGGTTGAATGCTGCTCCTGTGAGTCCAATTGAAGTACTGGGTTCGATCTATATACACAGGGCTATTTTTTCTTCTCTCTTAGATTATAGTTATTTCCAAAAAGCAATCACACTGGCACAGGGATGTAGATTTATTAAAATCCTCACATGTATATCATTTGAAACTAACAAATGTCAACATAAAAATAGGTTCTGGCGTATTCTTAAATAGAGATCAAACCATTCGTTCTTCTGTCGATAATTGGACTCGAAGGTAATGGCGATCTATTTCAGTTGAGATTTATGCTATGTGTGGTTATACAATTGACGTAATTGTCAAAGGACTGATGTATTACTGAAAGACGAAGGGAATGATGGATTGATTGAGTGAAAAGGTTGAGATAAAGAGCAAATTTGCTGGTTGTTTGTCTCCCACAAACAAGCCTTCAAATTGAATCGCTACCACTTCATTATTTCTTCATTTATTTTTATGTTAATTTGGAAATCATTTGGAGTTAGTTGTGTGACGTTTCTTTCCCCATCCCATTTTTTAGAAACAGTACTACCATAACAACAAGAATGTATCCACGATACAAGCGAGCGATTTACATGACCCATCCACTTCCGGCCGGAAATACACACGCACGCTGCCGATTGTTACTAACAAAGTTCATTTGCTTATTTGGACTTGTACGGTGTATGCCCATGTTCGTGGCTGTTTGTTTCATTTTATTAATGGGAGAGGGAATAATTAAATTACTAAAATGAACGAACCTTAGTTAATAATTCGATAGACATCAGATATGAAGAAGCCGAGAGGGTTTTTTTTTACGGTCTCCTGGGACAGGTAGCTGGAAACTGTGATAGAGGAAAAGGCATTTATATTGAATTCACCACAACATGACGCTTTCACAGTGTGTGCCAAAGTTCCAACCCTTTCAGTAACGGACGAAAGACAACTGGATCGAGACCCATCAATTGATTTGTCTCATGTCAACAATTAAACCACTGCCCCGTCTTCCATACAGACCATCTCGTGACGACCAACTATATTTCTCTAAACTGAAATCAAAAAGAACGAGTTATTTTCCATTTTTTACGTAACTTTAAAAATCTAAATCTGCAAACGCTGCCATTCTAGAAACAAGGCCTACATATGATTTTTTTATGATTTAAATACTTGTGAATTTTTTTTTGTAAAGATATTTGTAAATCCCTCATGGAATGGGGGTCAGATTGTGGTCACGTGCACTGAATAGAGTTGTCATAACACACAGTTATAGCGTCGAGCGAGCTGACAATTAAAACCAATGAACACTCCGCCTGGGAAATCATGGCGGCAAATGAGACGCTAGACTCGCAGACTTGATTCTCCTAATTGAATTTACAAGCGTTGTTTGAATCTATAATCAGAACTAATCGGTGGTGGATAGAAAAAGATGAATCTCTCTCCGAATCTTTAGGAATCGGTTTACAATCCTGATTGAATAATCGCCAGAGAGAATTGTAACTGAAGCTTAGACGTTCGCTTCCCAACAGATCTTCCAGGACACAAGGTCAGCCATCAACCCGTCACGTGTTATCCGTCTCCTCCAATGATTAAATACTGAACACCACACGGCACGCCATTCATTGGATTTGATGGAAACTTTGTGTAAATGAGCCTGTAAAATCCACCTGTCTATTGTTATTATGTTCATTTAACCTCTCAATAGATTTAACTTACAGTGTGAATAACCTTCGGAGACCGAAGTATATGGCATTTATTCACCTTTGACCAAGAAATTGCAATGTGCACATTATACACCAGGTAAGTATGCAGATTGAAGTACTAACAAAGTTTGGTTGAAAAATATTAAACCCTTCTTCAGATAGGCTCCAGAACCCAAACCATTGCCTAAATTTACACTCGAATTAGAGTGGTTGTGAGGGGGGTGGTCATGCTGACATTGGTTATAAAACACCAATATCAACAGAATTTGTGGCACCTGTAAAAACCAGCTATAAGAACTACTAAAGGCAAGAATTTGTAGCAGCAAAAAATATAATCCGTGCTATGTCTATATGTAGCCTATATATGTCCTGATGAAATGAGTCGCTCAAAACAATAGAGGTCTAACTACATAGTTTTCTTTAAACAATGACCTAAAGACATAAGATATTTAAAAATGATCATGCAATACATTACGTCTTTCTTTCATCTATTTGAATGTTTTGATTGTGCCTTTTCTTTGTAAAAAAAGCTTTTTTGCCTTTAACCTAACCATTTACAAATTCAAATCCTAAAACATGGAGTTAGACCACCTGAATGGCTCCAATATCGATACATTGCGATACAATGCCCTTTCAATGCATGCAACAAGGCCGCTATAAACGTTTTTTGTGCAAACCGTTTCTTGTCTGTAACAATGTTGTCGATTTGTCATTTGAATAGGGTAACAGCTTTTTCGTTGAAGTGCTTTCGACAATTTTTCTTCACAAATCCGATCGCCTATCAATCTCACCAGTCTGGTTTTCAATCACGTTCGTGCTTTTACATTTCTCTATGCCTTGAGCAAGATTAACCAATTAGCTATTTTAATATTAATGTGTTTGGTCTGTCTTATGTGAATTGAGCAGATGTTATCATATACTCACACAGAATGATTTCAATCCTTAAGTGCTAGCCCCTAGTCTTATCCGAATTTATACACGCAAATTTGTCAAATTATTGATTACGTCTTTTGGCTGGAAATACAAAGGAAATCACAATTCCATATAGTTAGTTTATTCTTCTTATTAAAAGCATACTTTGCCATGAACTATTTGTACAATTTGCGATGTTATGTCTGTCCGCCAAATACCCTTGTGCATGCTTTAAACAGAATCGGGATAAATACTATAAATTAATTTATTAATTAATTAATTCAGCCAAACAACCAACCGAGGAGCCAACCATTCAGTCAATAATCATCCATCCGTCCGTCAATCCATCCGTCCGTTAATCCGTCCGTCCGTCTGTCCGCCTGTCCACTCACCCATGCATCTCATTCATTTCAAGCAGCCCAAACTCAATTTTGCCCTTGTATTCGATAAAAGGAAAGAACCTAAATTTCCAAGAAAAAAAACAGGCGTAAAATGGGTGCCCAAGAGATAAAAAAATAAACATAATTTTAAAAAAATCAGTGAAGTGAATGAAAAAACTGTTGATCATTAACAACTTGATTTTTTTTTTTCAGTGTTTTCTGTGGCGAGAGGTGATTTATTGACTCCTCAGCTGAATGGTCAATTCACGCACGTGCAGAACATTGTTCCACCAATCCGGATCAGTTTCGTCCGTGCATACATTTCATAACGGAGCCATCGGTCTTGATGAATCGCTTGATGAGTCAATTATTAACGGACAGCTTCATTAATAATAGCGACCGACTATAGAAGCATTAAAATGAATACTGGTATTAACAAATCGCCTAGATTTCCGCCGCTATTATGACGGCCTATTGGCTATTGCACATGGAGTTTGCCAAGATAGGGCAGTCTTGTCTGATTCCCCGTCATTTTAAATCCTTTTATAAACCACACAATAAACACTTATGAATCTTTTGCTATAGCTGTTTCCATCGAAGTCGCTTCGTTTTGGTTTCGATGACTCTCGATCCATGGTCGAGTTAGGGATAAAAAAAAGCGTTTGTATACGAGACACAGTACTATCTCCATACAGCTTCACCGCTAAAATCATGCTTCTTAATGGTTGACCTAGGTGTCAGAAACTGATTGTGCATTTAGTATCACAGTTGAATATTAAGTTAATATTTATGATTTCCCAATGTGTTTCTGATATTTGCTTTTTTATGAATAATGAACCAAGCAATAATCAAATAACTTCAGGAAGGGATATAGTTTTATAATTCGATGAAAATGAATAATTCCTCGAGCAGAGTGTTTTGTTGCTTGCTCTCCCCTGGGACAAGTGGCAGTGATTAACAGACCACAAACCGCAATTCACTCGAAGCTATTGTAATTCACAGATTCTGTACAGTTAAAGCGGAAGAAGAGGATCAAATGGTGTAAATTTGTACGAACAGCCTTCCCAGTGGGACATTCACAGATAGGGATATACTTCTCAAATTACACAGTTACCCTGGGATCATGGTTATAGTTAGATATTAAACTTCCCATATATTTACGATTACGATTATCTCTAAACCCTAACCCAGAGGTAACTTTGCGTAAATGGAACTATAACTTTAAACGACCTTCACATCAACACTCCTATGTCGGAACATCCACGGTCATTCATGTGGTGAAGTAATATCGGATGTAGTGGTCAATATCATGACAATGGGGGATAACTCTGGTGGGTTTACTATTGAATGGGCTTTGCAGTTATCCGATCTACATTTTATTCCAACTAGTCACACGCCACTTCTGTTTATTTATAACATGTGGTAGATGGAAGAAGGGAAGTCGGGTTATTGTGTTATTTTGTTAAGTGTTAAGTATTCCGGCAGTTAGTACGTGTTTAAGTAATATTATAGCGTCCGTTTCCATCCGAAGAATCTGTGTAGATACGGAAAGCGTTGAGTGATGTTCCTACATGATCTAAGAATATTCGACTGTCAATCCCCGGGTGTGTCTTATATATTGGTAGCGTTAAGAATGAAGAAACGTGATCCTTATGAAGTTGTCATAACAACCAACTATAACGTGGTACAAACTAGCACAATGAATAGCGCTAATTCCTCCGTCAGCCCTACGTCCCACCTATAGCTATCTCAACCCGTGGTGAAGGTTGGAAATTGGTCCGCCACTATCGCCGGACTCTCAAAACATATATCAGATTTTTCTCTGATTTTTGTTTGTATACACAAGTCATATAATCTTACTCCTTTATTTCTTCCCTGACGTTTAAAAAAAGTTTTATTTGAGTTTCTCGCCCAAGTTGACACGTCTAAGGTATCTCCCTTGGGAATTATAAGATTGAAAGCTGTCAGAAAAGAAATATTGCAGGTAGGTAAAACACTTGTCATCTTTTTCAGTGTATGCAAACAAAAAATCAGATATATGTTTGAGAGGCCGGCGATAGCAGCGGATTAATTTCCAACCTTCACGACGGGTTGAGATAGGCTGGAAGTAGGGCTCAGACGGAGGAATTAGCCCTATACATTGTGCTACGTACAAACCCACCATGTTCACCAAATGAACATTCTCCGCCTGGGAAATCATGCCAACACACGAGATTTACAAGCTTTGTTTGAATCTATAATCAGAGCTAATCGGTGGGCGGTAGAAAAAGATGAATCTCTCTCTGAATCTTTAGGAATCGGTTTACAATCCTGATTGAATAATCGCCAGAGGGAATTGTAACTGAAGCCTTGACGTTCGCTTCCCAACAGATCTTCCAGGACACAAGGTCAGCCATCAACCCGTCACGTGTTATCTGTCTCCTCAAATGATTAAATACTAAATACCACACGGCACATGCGCCATTCTCTAGATCTTATGTACACTTTGTGTAAATGAACCTTTAAAATCCAACTTCTTATTGTCATTTTTTTCGTTTAACCTCTAAATAAACTTCACTTACATCGTGAACGACACTCACATCTTTCCAAATACATCCCAGGAAGTTGATGCGAGAGTTCAAGTGGGAGTGGTTGAGTCATCCACTAAATATGAGTGGCGATGAGTTCCTGCTGGAACATAAAGAACGAACAAACGTACGTAATGAACGAACGAACGTACGTAAGGAACATACGAACGTACGTATGTACGTAAGGAACAAACGAACGTACGTACGTAAGGAACGAACGAACTTTCGTAAGGAACGAATGAACTTTCGTAAGGAACGAACGAACGTACGTAAGGAACGAACGAACGTACGTAAGGAACAAACGAAGGTATACGTAAGGAACGAACGAACTTTCGTAAGGAACGAACGAACGTAAATGAAGCTTTAAAATCAAACTTCTTATTGTCATTTTGTTCGTTTAACCTCTAAATTAACTTAACTTACATCGTGAACGACACACATCTTTCCAAATACATCCCAGGAAGTTGATGCGAGAGTTCAAGTGAGAGTGGTTGAGTCACCCACTAAACATGAGTGGCGATGAGTTCCTGGAATGTTCTTTGGAAGATTTGGGGATCGCTCCAGTAGAACCCTGGCACATGTGGGGATGGTCCTTTGGTATGTCAAAGGAATATATGGTGAAGATGCTGAGTTTAAGGGGAAGCTAGAGCCTTCCAGTAGGCCTACTGTTCACATTATTCTGTGATCAATAGCTCGAATTTTTTTTATCTTCATGTATACTTCATTGACCATTTGTTGAACAAGAAACATAAGATTGTCAAGTCAGATTTGTTTATTGCTCTCTGGCCCAATAATGGGCATAGAGCATATATACGGACATTGTTATATGAAATGATACAGAGCATAAATGGCAAACAAAGGTATAATAATTGAAAACAGCACACTATACCTAAGACAGTAGACAACATTATAGTTTAGAAATAAATTGTGCTAGATTTCTAAATACTCCAGCATTTTTATTATTAAATAGATGCTGTAGGTCATCAGGCGATTTGTTTTCTTAAAAGTATGCAGGTATTTTCCTTAAGCGTTCCGACTCGTTGAAGGGGCATTTGTATATATAATGGCATTCGTCTCCAACTGCAGATTGGCATTTTTCGCACAGCAGTTCTTCTAGCTGTGTATTGTTCCATCGGACAGTCTCTACTGCTAATAGTGATTGCATGTACGGAAAAGTAACATTTTTGAAGATATATTATCAGATTATCGAACTGAAAATGAATTTTAATAAGTTTATAGAAGCGCTCCTTCGACGAAATACACTCTAGAGCTCTCTGACCAATTTTGTTGATATTGCTCACGTAAACATCTGTTGACATAGTCTGACAGCCACGCGGTACTATGAAAGCATTGTTTCCCATATATTACACATACCAAGGCTATTCAGGAAAGAATGTAGTGACTTTGTCCAGTTAAATACGCTTGGGTTCAAATTTAGTACTTTTAACAGTATGTAGGATAGCTTCGATAGCTTGTAGGTATCGATAAGGAACCTACCGAGTTCACCAAAAACCATATATGTAGCTTTTGATTTTCTTACTTTCAGAATAGTTTTAAAAATTTTGACGTCTGCTGATACAATACTGTTTATGTTACCTGTTCCCCATATTTCACAACCGAAAAACACCGACGGTTTGATCGAATATCTCCAGCAAACAATCTAGTGGCAGTTCTAAGTTCCTTTGTTTTATTAACAATGCATGAAAAGCTTTTGTCGCTTTAAGGACCGAATTAACGAACGTACGTAAGGAACGAACTAACGTAAGGAACGAAAGAGCGAACGTACGTAAGGAACGAACGTGAAGAACAAACGTACGTACGTAAGGAGCGAACGAACATACGTAAGAAACGATCAGACGTAAGGACCGAACGAACGAACGTACGTAAGGAAAAAACGAACGATGTATGAAAGGAATGAACGAAAGAACGTATGTACGTAAGGAAGTAACGAACGTAGGTAAGGAACGAACGACGTGAAGAACGAACGTACATAAGGAACGAACGTGTGTAAGGAACGGTCAGACGTAAGGACCGAATAAATAAACGTACGTAAGGAATGAACGAACGAACGTACATAAGGAACGAGAGAACGTACGTAAGGAACGATCAGACGTAATTACCGAATGAACGAACGTACGTAAGGAACGAACGTACGTAAGGAGCGAACGTACAGACGTACATGAGGAACGAACGAACGTACGTGAGGAACAAACGAACGTACGTACGTAAGGAACGTAAAGAACGTTACCATGATCGACGGACCACCGGTCACATGTAATTGGATTTGTTTTGTTAACTTTTGCTTTTGTTTTATGGATGAATTAGTATTACTTGTTGTTGTTTTATGTAATGAAGTTGTTTTGTTTTTTTTTCTTTTTTGGTAGCTTTTGGTTTTTAATGACTTTTTTTTTCGTTTTTCGTTATTGTTTTTTAAAATACTGTTGTTTTTTTTTAGTTTTTTTTTTAAATTTTGCATAAAAAGAATAAAACAAAAAGTGTTTTGTTCATTTCTCTATTGCAGCGGCCATAATTAGTACCAGGTTAGGCCATCTGGATTTGTTTGGCTCGAGATTAAAGTCGTAGGCCTACGTTAGTTAGGTATTGTACTTATTTGACGACTGATTGTCCACTTTTTACTCCGCTTTACTAAAATATGGCACGCTAACCACATTTCCCCGGCCGTTATTTATAAAGAAGAACCAACCAATGTCTATATTCTCTATGTTAGAAAATATATATTTCACCAAATTATCTATAGATTTTGATCATAGATCAACGGCTTTATTAAATTGTCTAGAAGACCTTGGATATGTTGACATTTCCATCAGTCTTATGACCGATCTATAACAATAGAATCTACAACGGTGATGATATACTTTATGGGAATAATGTTTATATAATATATAGGCCTCCTGTAAAGATCAATGCATTATAGAGAATCGTAATAAGATTGTATTTACATTCAAAAGTCCTGACTGTGCTTGTAAATTCATGGATTATTACATCAATTACTTTAAGATTCACTCAATTGAGTTAGTGTATCTCAATTTTTTTTTAATGTTTTACCTAGTTCTCTCTTTATAGTATTTTTCCTCAAGTTAATTATGAAAATGGGACTTCCTGAATTAAAAGATGAATAATTAGACACGTAAGCTGAATTAAAAACAATTGAGACACCCTTTACTAGATTATTGTGTCCCTAATAAGCATGTCGAATTTAGAGAAAACAGAGTTGAAAAATTAAATTTCGACAAAAATGAAGTGCTAGAAATCGTGCAAAACCCACCCAGTTGTACACTTGTGAAGAACTGAATCAAAATTTTCAAACTTAAAATTAAATGACTTCTTACTGGAATTTTTATATACTAGTAACTGTTTTACAAAATACAGGACAAAAAAGAGAATGTTCTTATGAACAAATAATCGAGAAAGAAAAAAATGAACAATTTTGACCACGAAGCGGTTGTCCATCCTTAATTCGGCCCTGACGCACATACATATATAGGCCTAATACGGTCATGGTAGGCTACTGCGTAGGCTCTATATGCTATATGTTTACATTTATTTTTATAAATTGTTTATGATCAATGAGAACAACTGAATTGTATTAAATGCCATGGTAAGATATAAGTCTGACCTGGGACCAATATAATAATTCTTATATTGGTCCCAGGTCTGACTAACTGTGCTTCCTTTTTTCATGTTATATTTAAACCAAATGTTTCCGAATCGTATCAGCAAACTATAGGCCTAACCTTCTTGTAATTTTACACAGGGCCTAAATGAACTTAATTCATGAACAGAAAAGTACCGTAGGCTACATATTAAAACATCACACATCATGAAAGAAAAGCAACAACAACAAAATGCGTCTGACACATGCTTCGAGTTAGGCATCTTCCCCAGGCAAGTCTGATATGTCTCCACGAAGTTCTGTCATAAGCCTTGCCACACTTACCCCGTTGCGGCGGTCAGACAAAGATTAAAGCAAATTGAAAAAAAACCCTGGTGACCAATCAAATACATCAACCAATTTTCAAACAATGTAACGCCTCTGCAGAAATATCATGGCAAACAGCAGAGAAAGACAATATTCTTTTCGATCACTGG